>JACAGA010000006.1:18963449-19013019 GCA_029231665.1 Morus indica
ACTCAAAATCTCAAAATTTTCTATGTCAATCACTTTTTAATCTTATAAACATGTTTAAGCTGGTATATTTATTAGTTTTCAAATTAATATTAAAACATTATAGGTATAACATTCGAACATTTGCGGCGATAATTGGACCTAAATACATTACAATACTTGCAACGGGAATTTTGATGTTAGCTTACAGTGGTGCTATAGCGCTTGGCATTTACATGCCTCAGGTATTTTTATAATTCTCTATCATCAAATTGGTTGTTATATAATGTTTGTTTTGTTTGTGTTGAAAAGAAGAATATTTGTATAAATATCCTAAATCTTAGATTTTTTCGTGAAGAATTCTTATAAATTTGTTCCTTTGTTTTTCTATTTATTTCTTGTAACGGATTGATTTATTAAAGTAAGTTATTAACTAACTAGCTCAATTTGTGTTTGGTTGGTGTTAAGATTTGTTTGAAATGATCGGTTATTGGCTCCAAGTCCCATAGATAAGGGGAAGAAAAAAAGAATCACTTAAGTAAATAACCAATTTTGTCTTTACAAATAAGAAAAGATTATAACTTATCTGAGAAGATAATTTACTAACTGTGCAAAAATTAGACGTAGAAAAAAATATTTAAAACGAAAAAAGATTTCATCCAGTTTTTTCTTAATTTTAATTTTTTTTTTCCCTTTAACTGGTCCTTCTTTATGTGAAGACTATGACTGATACATAAATTCACTCATTTGATGTTTTCAGGCATTCAAGCGGTATTTAATGTTGTCTGCTCACCCAATCTTGGCCGTATGGTTACTTTTTCAGGTATGCCTTACATAAATTGAGAAAACAAATAAGGGCTTTTTTGTGGTGGAACACCAATAAATACTCTAGCAGTGATGCACTATTTTTTTAAACCATTAGATTACTTTTTTCAACGGTCAGATTTGTAGCAAGAGTAATTCTGTACAGTGTACTGTAAATTTTTAATACGAATATGTACATATTTAACTATTAAAAAACTAATATAACAGTTAAAGAGCAGTTCCACCATAAATAATCCTAAAAAATAAAGTACAAATAAAAACTCTCTTATTATAATTTAACTTCTTTTCTTTGTTTTCTTTCAGGCGAAAAAGTTAGACAAAGCAAATTATGTCAAGGTAAATATATAATATAATTAAAAATTACAACTGTATTATATTATATATTATAACTAATATATTTAATTATTATTAATATAATTAATTATTATATATTATATTAAACAAATATATTATAATTAATATATCATATTATTAAAATAATTATAATTTATTATAATATTACAGATAAAATAATAATACTAGAGTGATCACGTCTTAGATAACCTAAAGTCACACATGGAATAAATATAAGATGATTAATGAGTTTATAAAAGCTTTGGTCCTGTCCCCTTGCATGCCGTTTTTAAGGGTGACCCGTTCTACCCAATGACGTTTTAACACCATCATGTTTTTGTTTTTATTTTTATTTTAAATTGCTCTTAATTTTTTTTTTAATACAACACGAAATTAAACTCACAACACCCACTTAAATTCTCAGTGTCACTAGATTAAGAGGTCTTTTAAGTGATTGCTCTCAATTTTTATGATTGAATAAACAAAAATTATTTTTCCAAATTAAGCAAAAATTTGAGGTCTTTATCAATGTTGAAAGGTTGAGATCAACAGCGAAGCTGTTTTTTATTTCTTACTTTTTTTGGATAGAGCTGACTGGGTGAATTGAATGTCGAGAATTGGGCTGCCGAATCAAGATGGCATAGTGAGACCAGCGTCGAATACCACCTATAAGGTGTTAGTAAACATTAGAAAATGGTTTTATTTATTGTTGAAGAAGATTAGAAAACTGTTAACGTTAACAAACAAGACCATGATAATTGAATAATCAATTACTTGCCCTAGTATCGCTTTCGTTATGTCTTTTTTTTTTTTTTTATGCTTTATTTTCTCTGATATAATATTTATACATTATTGTTGTCAGTGTGTGCTAGATTAAAGATTCGATAATTATTATTTATTTTTTTCTACAATATGTCTATATTAATCTTTTTCCCCCTCACATCTATTCTTTCTTACTATATACAAATCCGAGTCCCCAAAAACACTGTTTAATAACATCTTCGTTCTACATTTTTGTCGGTTTTTTTTTTTTTCCTAAACTTTTCATCTAGCCTTTTACTCCTTAAAATTTATATTACCCTTTATAATTCTCAAAAATGTTATTTATCAATTATGACCTCCATAAATATTTTCTCCTAATTGTTCCACTGAAATAAGTTTTCGAATGCGCCCTTATATCTATTCGTTCTTTACCAAAATGTATACTTAAAAAAAAAAAAAAAAAAAAAAAAAAAAACTATATATATCATACATATGCAGAAACTTATTTTTCATTTTTCTTCACTTTTTTCTAAAACTTATTTATTTCTTAATTTTTTCTTTTTTATACTTTTATTTTACTTTTTTTATTTTTTACCAAAAAACTTATTATTTTGTCATTTTGGTTCTTTCAAGTTTCGCCCAAAAGACACTATTTGGTCGAAATGCCCCTTCCCCCCTTTTTTAAGTCCTTTTTAATTTTATTTTATATTCTAAAAACTTATTTATTTGTTTATTTTGATCTCTTTTTTGACCCTTTTTTTTTTATTTTGTCCAAAACTTTGTTCTTTTCTTCCTTTTTCTTAAAATTTAATTATTTATTCATTTGGGGTACTTTCTTTAACTTTTTAATTTTTTCTCCCTAAAACTTATTTATTTCTTTGCTCGGTCCTTTTTTGATTATTATTTTTTTTGCCTTGAACTTTATTTTTTCATTTTGATTCTTTTTACTTTAAATCTTGTTTACTTCTTCATTTAGTCTCTTTCCCTTTTTCCTTATTTTTACCCTCAAATTTTATTTTTTTTTTCGTTCTTGTTCCTTTTGTTCTAAAACTTCTTTATTTCTTCACTTAGTCCATTTTTAATCTTTTCTTATATATTTTTTTGACACTTTATTATTATTTTTTTACATTTTGGTTCCTATTGCCCTATAACTTATTTAATTTTTTTCATTTTGACCTGACCTTTTTTTTTTCTTTTAACTCTAACTAATTAACTAACATCTTTATTATTAAATGAATTAAAAATAATATTAACAGGTGATCAAAACTTAACATACAGTTTACTCGCTCCGTGGATAGCACGTAGAGTTAAACAAGCATGAATTTAAAGGACATCTTATGTTAAATGGAGGAGAAAAAAAAAGCTAAAGTAACGTTCATTTTACTGATTCGAGTTTTGCTATAGTAAAAAACTCTAAAAAATAATCACATTTAATTTTTTTATTATAGTAAAAAAATTTCACATAAAATCAAATTAAAAATTCGAATCAGTAAACTAAATGAGCTATTAATTTTTTTTTTTTTTTTTCCGAGCAATGCTATTTATTCAAACATGGACAAATCCTCAAACTCAAGAAGTGGGACACTTGAGTGAGGCTCCGTGCATGTATCTGATGGGATAAATCTCCATCCAGCCGAACAACATTATAGTTTATCTCGTTTAATATCCAATTGAAAGTTGTTTCGATGGCTCTACGCTCCCATAGTCATAGAAGACTAGTCAAATTTACTGGATGACAAGTTCACTATTCTCTCTTTTTTTATTTTTTATTTTTTATTTTTTAATAATGTTCCATTATTTATTTCCGTTATTTATCTCGTTCATTTCGCTTATTCGAGTTTAGAATTCGAGTTTTGCTACAGTAAAAAGCTCTCACAAACAATCACATCTAACTTTTTTGCTACAGTAAAAAGCTCTCACATAAAATCAAATCTCAACTCGAATCAGCGAAGTGAACGGACCCGGCCCCGTTCATTTCGCTGATTTGAGTTTAGAATTCGAGTTTTGCTACAGTAAAAAGCTCTCACAAACAATCACATTTAACTTTTTTGCTATAGTAAAAAGCTCTCACATAAAATCAAATCTCAACTCGAATTAAAAACTCGAATCAGCGAACTAAACGGGCCGTTTTATCTCGTTTAATCTCCAATTGAAAGTTGTTTCGATGGCTCTACGCTCCCAGAGTCATAGAAGACTAGTCAAATTTACTGGATGACAAGTTGACTATTCTCTCTTTTTTTATTTATTATTATTATTTTTTAATAATGTTCCATTATTTATTTCCGTTATTTATCTCGTTTAATAGTATGATCTCTTCCGATATATGAAAAGATGTTTCCATGGCTTTTAACCATCAAAGTTATAGAAGACTAGTCAAATTTATAGGGTCATGACAAGTAGTCTATTCTCTCCGTCTTTTTTTTTTTAATAAAAAAATGTTTTTGATTACTTTTCCGTTACCTAATCGGAGAGCTATGGAAATCTCGGTTTAAATAATATTTTTTCTCTTAGAAAATGTTTTGATTACTTTTCTCTTACCTAATTGATACTGCTTATTTTTTCAGCAACTCAAATACAGAGTCAATTAATTGATACTGCGGTGTCCATTGTTTAATACTTTTTATTCGTATCTCGTTTAAATATCATTTTTTTCAGATGACTTTTCCGTTATTAAAATCATGCATTGAAGAGCAGGCTAGCCAAATTTTACAGTGACATTGACAAGTAAACTTGGCAATGGCATTCTCCTATAAATTTCGAAGCGCCTGAAGCATTTGTTTTCAACACTTTCTTCTTCTCTCTTATCCTTTTTTTTTTTTTGAAATTCTTGGTTGTTTCATTTAGCATACATGGAGCTCATCACAATCTCCCAGTACACTTCCCTTAAAGTACCACCTTTTATATCTAGCCGTTTTAAGGCCTCCTCTTATGTGAATAGGTTGAATATTCCAATTAAACCTACAGCAAAATTAGATACCAAATCATCCAACTTTCCTTCAAAATTATGCTCCACCAATAAATTGAACCAGCCGACAGGGCTCTATGGGGAGAGCAGGTTCTCAAAACCCTTATTATTTGGCCAACATAATCGTAATTATAGTCGGGTATACTTTATTTTATTTCTTTAATTGCATATTAGTTAGTTAGTACACGCTTAGTTGCTTCACTTTGTAGTAATGGAAATGATCATGCAAATTAATTTTGTGAACCACCAAACATCCTTTTGTATTGATGAAAATATTGTTTAGTTGCATTTTTCATGCAAAATGAAGTAAATGTTGGACCCCTTAAAACAATTTTAGTTTTGACTAATGGGATAAAATTTATAAAAATATCAACGTGTCTTTTGCATAAGGATAAATGACATGCACAAATGCGAAATGTTATGTACAAACTTTGTATATATATATATATATTTGTGTGTGTGTGTGTGTGTGTGTGTGTGTGTGTGTGTGTGTGTGTGTGTAATACATGGGACCCACATGGATTTCAAATTAATTTGATATAGAGTATACTTTTGTTGGAGGCTTGCTTGCTGAACCATTTGAGCTTTTTTCGTTAGTCAAGTGTTTTCTATACATAGTCAGTAGTCTTGTGATTTTGATTGCCTTGGTTAGTTTTTCAAATTTCTTTCAATTGAAGTACTTATAAATTCAACTAATTATGGTTTTAGGCATGCACTCAACTTGAATTTGAAGGTTCAGACCCGGTCCTTGACAAAGATCAACCTGAATCAGTTGCTTCCAATTTGGTTGCCAAAGTCTCACATTTTGGATCTGTTTTCTATAAATTCGCAAGGCCTTATACAACGATTCAAGTATCAATATCATCCATGTAAGTAAACTTTTACACAAATTTAGAGGAGGAAAAAAAATATTGATTTTTGCAATACAAGAAATAATCTAATTTCGCATAGCTGTTTATATAACTCTATGTATATGTTTTGTTTGGTTTTTACTTTTTTTATTTTTATTTTTTTGTTTTTTGTTTTTTGGAGCAGATGTATATTTGCAAGAGTAATGGTTGAGAACAAACACTTGTTCAAATGGTCTATGTTGCTTAACGCATTTCCGGGCCTAATAGCTATAATTCTTGCAAACGTTTATATTACTGGCATTAATCAGATTTTTGATGCCGATATTGATAGGTACGTATTTTTTTTTTATATAAATATATATATTTACATATATAGCAGCACATATCTTGACGATTATCTTGGAACAATCTGTTAAACTCAAACTGGATCACCAAATAAAAATAACAGTTAAAAGAACCACACCAATAAAGGACAAATAAAGCAGCCTCAAAGACTCCTGGTTAAAAGTAAAAGGATATACAACCATCTTGTATTGGCCTTGATGCTTTTAATTTACGTTCAGGACTTGCGTGCTTCTTAACTGATTTCGTAGCAATTAGAATCACAGTGGTAATTTTTTTTTTCCCAACAAAATTAGTGCATGCAAAAGCCTTCTTACCTTTGTTTTTTTTTTTTTTATTAAAAAAAAAACAAAAAAGCCTTCTTACTTTTGTTTGTTTGATTTTTCTTTTTCATGGTTTAGTGTATTTGTGTTTTTGTGTTATTTGTCAGGATGAACAAACCTTATTTAGCAATACCAGCAGGGGATCTTTCACTAAAACAAGCGTGGTTCTTAACGATATTTTCTGCAATTGGGGGCCAGTTGATTTTATGGTTAATGAACGCCAACCTGATCACCACTTGTTCCTTTTCTCTTACTCTCTTATTGGCCACTATGTATTCCGCCCCTCCATTTAGGTTCAAAGGATCTTCTGTTGCAACACTTATTTCGGTTCCTTTGGTATGATTACTTTTCTCCAATCCAGAATCTTGTAATTAAATTTCATATTAATCATTTTATTTTTTAGGTGGTTGAAAATACAATATCGGTCCTCCAAAAAGTTAAAACTAGCATGAAAAATGTAATTAGATATAATTTGAGATCGATTATAATATGTAAGATTTGTTCACGTAAAATTCAGTTTATGAATAGAGTACACTGTATGAGACAAAGGTCAAGTACTTTATTCTAGAAAGCATGAAATTCTGTTTTTGTCGTTGTGCTAGCATAAAGAGGAAGAGTATACTTTGTGAAGTTGCTAACTTTTTTTTCTAGGTTCTAGTTAGGGCATCTTAAATTCTCTCTTCGCCATATAGTACACAGTAGAGAAAAATCAGTGGTCATAGATTATTTGAATAACGAAAGCAACTTATGCAGATGAGTACAATTCACCATGCCGGTGTACTCTACGCCGCCACAACTTCCCTTGGACTTCCATTCCAGTGGAGGTACGTGTAACAATTTTTTGTTTTTTGTTTTATTTTTATTTTTTCATATCTTCCTCTTTTTCCTTCAAATGAACGTTTGGCATATTATTTAATCTTAATTAATTTATAGCTTTACTGTTTTTTTTTTTTTTCTTATTACAGCTTAAGTGTTTGGGAATTATGAGATACAATATTACGTGGTTATTTCTGTCACGATTTAAATTCCACCTTTTTGTGATTCATGTATAGCTCAGTAGTTGTAATTTTTGAGAGGGAATTTTACGTGTAACCATTTGATTCACAGTTAGCGCGCGCGCGCCACACACACACACATACACACACATATATATATAGTAATTTAATCTATTTAGAATGATTAGCATGCTTTCGTTGCCGCAGCTAATTGACATTCTATTTAGAATGATATAATTTAATCTTCACTATATTTATCTGTTTTTAGTTTCATGTAGTAATTTATTCCACATAACTTAATTAGAAAACCATGTTAATTCTCGAGATATTGTTGCTTAGTAATTATATATAAAACTAATGGAGGTCCCATATGATGTAGGATTGATAATAAGCGAGATCTATTAATTACATCACTGGCATTTGATGGTCAAAAGGAAATGGTGTCATAGAAAACTTGTGAAGCAACTAAAATTATTGTTTAATATTTACTTTATAAAAAAACAAATAATTTATTTCGCTATGCAATTTTTTATCGCTAAAAACATACAAGTATTCTCTTCAAAAAATAAAAATAAAAATAAAAAAACATGGAAGTATAACTTTTGTTATTTCAATTAATACATATACATTAGTTTAACTCTTTATAGAGATCTCATGTTTCGCTTACAATTTACCCTGCAGCCCCCCAAACGTTTTCATTATCACCTTTGTTGAGTTGTTTTACTTGGTAGCTTGCCTCACAAAAGATATCACAGACATAGAAGGTGACATGAGGTAAGTTTATATGTATCATCGCATCTCGTGGACTCAAAAGCTAAAAATTTTGTACATCAGTCACTTTTTAATCTTATAAACATGTTTAAGTTGGTATATTTATTAGTTTTCAAATCAATATTAAAACATTATAGGTATAACATTCGAACATTTGCGGCGATAATTGGACCTAAATACATTACAATCCTTGCAACGGGAATTTTGATGTTAGCTTACAGTGGTGCTATAGCGCTTGGCATTTACATGCCTCAGGTAATTTTATAATTCTCTGTCATCAAATTGGTTACGATATAATGTTTGTTTTGTTTGTGTTGGAAAGCAGAATATTTGTATAAATATCCTAAATCTTAGATTTTTTTTCATGAAGAATTCTTATAAATTTGTTCCTTTGTTTTTCTATTTATTTCTTGTAACGGATTGATTTATTAAAGTAAGTTATTAACTAACTAGCTCAATTTGTGTTTGGTTTGTGTTAAGATTTGTTTGAAATGATCGGTTATTGGCTCCAAGTCCCATAGATAAGGGGAAGAAAAAAAGAATCACTTAAGTAAATAACCAATTTTGTCTTTACAAATAAGAAAAGATTATAACTTATCTGAGAAGATAATTTACTAACTGTGCAAAAATTAGACGTAGAAAAAAATATTTAAAACGAAAAAAGATTTCATCCAGTTTTTTCTTAATTTTAATTTTTTTTTTCCCTTTAACTGGTCCTTCTTTATGTGAAGACTATGACTGATACATAAATTCACTCATTTGATGTTTTCAGGCATTCAAGCGGTATTTAATGTTGTCTGCTCACCCAATCTTGGCCGTATGGTTACTTTTTCAGGTATGCCTTACATAAATTGAGAAAACAAATAAGGGCTTTTTTGTGGTGGAACACCAATAAATACTCTAGCAGTGATGCACTATTTTTTTAAACCATTAGATTACTTTTTTCAACGGTCAGATTTGTAGCAAGAGTAATTCTGTACAGTGTACTGTAAATTTTTAATACGAATATGTACATATTTAACTATTAAAAAACTAATATAACAGTTAAAGAGCAGTTCCACCATAAATAATCCTAAAAAATAAAGTACAAATAAAAACTCTCTTATTATAATTTAACTTCTTTTCTTTGTTTTCTTTCAGGCGAAAAAGTTAGACAAAGCAAATTATGTCAAGGTAAATATTATAACATGTACACCTTCGACTCAACTACATGTTAATTGATTGAGTGATAAGCTATTGATATTTTGATCATATTTTGGACTTTTATGCAGGAATACAGCGCAAATTTTTATCAATTCCTCTGGAACCTTCTTAATTTAGAGTTTTTCTTATTTCCTTTCATGTAACGAATTAGTTGCTAGTTAATTATACGTTTTCTCCTATAGACTAGGGTGGGGTAAGGAATAAATTGAGTTGTGTGTAATATTTTTAAGATATTATCATTTTATTTCTTTTAATTTTGAATGAAGGCATTCAAGACAAATGCTATAATTGTGAGTTTATGTCATCACTTTTAATTTTGAATAAAGGCATTCAAGACAAAGATTATAATTGTGAGTTTATGTCAATAGTATAGTAGTACCTTAGATATTTGATTCGATGTATATGCTAAAAAAAAATCCTTAAAATGTGTTCTTTTTACAACTCAAATCACATCTTAAATTTTTTGTATGTGAGTGAAAACACTAATAAAAAATTACTTTAGGTATATTAAAAGAAAAAATAACTGTTATAAATAGTAGTTAAGTATTTGATAAATTATAATTATAGTAGCTGTGCTATTCTAAAATTAATATAATAATGTTTGGTAAATTATGAGATTGAATTATTGTGAATAGTTAAAAATTACGATTGTATTATATTATACTATATTAATATATATATTACAATATAATATATATTTATTATTATATTTAATATAATACAATAAAACTATTATTAAATAACATATTTTATAATTATGATATAAAATATAATAATATTACTAAAAAAATTGATATAATTACAATATTATAAAACATATTATAATATTACATAAAAAATAATAATATTTCAGTTATAATATAATTAAAAATTACAACTGTATTATATTATATATTATAACTAATATATTTAATTATTATTAATATAATTAATTATTATATATTATATTAAACAAATATATTATAATTAATATATCATATTATTAAAATAATTATAATTTATTATAATATTACAGATAAAATAATAATACTAGAGTGATCACGTCTTAGATAACCTAAAGTCACACATGGAATAAATATAAGATGATTAATGAGTTTATAAAAGCTTTGGTCCTGTCCCCTTGCATGCCGTTTTTAAGGGTGACCCGTTCTACCCAATGACGTTTTAACACCATCATGTTTTTGTTTTTATTTTTATTTTAAATTGCTCTTAATTTTTTTTTTAATACAACACGAAATTAAACTCAC
Source organism: Morus indica (assembly GCA_029231665.1). Taxonomy (NCBI): domain Eukaryota; kingdom Viridiplantae; phylum Streptophyta; class Magnoliopsida; order Rosales; family Moraceae; genus Morus; species Morus indica. Next base: position 18,974,043 of record JACAGA010000006.1, read on the forward strand.
AACACCCACTTAAATTCTCAGTGTCACTAGATTAAGAGGTCTTTTAAGTGATTGCTCTCAATTTTTAAATTGAATAAACAAAAATTATTTTTCCAAATTAAGCAAAAATTTGAAGTCTTTATCAATGTTAAAAGGTCGAGATCAACAGCGAAGCTATTTTTTATTTCTTACTTTTTTTGGATAGAGCTGACTGGGTGAATTGAATGACGAAAATTGGGCCGCCGAATCAAGACGACACAGTGAGACCAGCGTAGAATACAACCTATAAGGTGTTAGTAAACATTAGAAAATGATTTATTTATTGTTGAAGAAGATTAGAAAACTTTTAACGTTAACAAACAAGACCATGATAATTGAATAATCAATTACTTGCCCTAGAATCGCTTTCATTATGTCTTTTTTTTTTTTTTTTTTTTTTATTTTCTCTGATATAATATTTATACATTATTGTTGTCAGTGTGTGCTAGATTAAAGATTCGATAATTATTATTTATTTTTTTCTACAATATGTCTATATTAATCTTTTTTCCCCTCACATCTATTCTTTCTTATTATATACAAATCCGAGTCCCCAAAAACACTGTTTAATAACATCTTCGTTCTACATTTTTGTCGGTTTTTTTTTTTTTTTTTTTTTCCTAAACTTTTCATCTAGCCTTTTACTCCTTAAAATTTATATTACCCTTTATAATTCTCAAAAATGTTATTTATCAATTATGACCTCCATAAATATTTTCTCCTAATTGTTCCACTGAAATAAGTTTTCGAATGCGCCCTTATTTCTATTCGTTCTTTACCAAAATGTATACTTTAAAAAAAAAAAAAAAAAAAAAAAAAAAAAAAAAACTATGATTATATCCATACATATGCAGAAAGCATAAAACTCTACTATTCGCGTTTTTGCTAAATACTTTTTATCAAAATCCTTCCATCCTCTTTTTTTAAGTTTTACTTTATTCTTTTTTTTTCACTAAAATTTATTTTTCTTCATTTTAGTCATTTGACTTTTTTTTATTTTCCTGAACTTATTTTTTTTCATTTTTTTGTTACTTTTTGCTAAAACTTATTTATTTCTTCATTTTGTCTTTTTTTTTTTTTTTTTTACTTTTTATTTTACTTTTTTTATATTTTTTTCCGTAAAACTTATTTATTTTGTCATTTTGGTTCTTTCAAGTTTCGCCCAAAAGGACACTATTTTGGTCGAAATGCCCCTTCCCCCCTTTTTTAAGTCCTTTTATTTTATTTTATGTTCTAAAACTTATTTATTTGTTTATTTTGATCTTTTTTTACTTTTTTTTTATTTTGTCCCAAAACTTTATTCTTTTTCTTCTTTTGTCTTAAAATTTAATTATTTCTTCATTTGGGGTACTTTCTTTAACTTTTTAATTTTTTCTCCCTAAAACTTATTTATTTCTTTGCTCGGTCCTTTTTTGATTATTATTTTTTTTGCCTTGAACTTTATTTTTTCATTTTGATTCTTTTTACTTTAAATCTTGTTTACTTCTTCATTTAGTCTCTTTCCCTTTTTCCTTATTTTTACCCTCAAATTTTATTTTTTTTTTCGTTCTTGTTCCTTTTGTTCTAAAACTTCTTTATTTCTTCACTTAGTCCATTTTTAATCTTTTCTTATATATTTTTTTGACACTTTATTATTATTTTTTTACATTTTGGTTCCTATTGCCCTATAACTTATTTAATTTTTTTCATTTTGACCTGACCTTTTTTTTTTCTTTTAACTCTAACTAATTAACTAACATCTTTATTATTAAATGAATTAAAAATAATATTAACAGGTGATCAAAACTTAACATACAGTTTACTCGCTCCGTGGATAGCATGTAGAGTTAAACTAGCATGAATTTAAAGGACATCTTATGTGAAATGGAGGAGAAAAAAAAGCTAAAGTAACGTTCATTTCACTGATTCGAGTTTTGCTATAGTAAAAAACTCTCAGAAATAATCACATTTAATTTTTTTCTTATAATAAAAAATTTTCACATAAAGTCAAATTAAAAATTCGAATCAGTGAACTAAACGGGCCATTAATTTTTTTTTCTTTTCCGAGCAATGCTATTTATTCAAACATGGACAAATCCTCAAACTCAAGAAGTGGGCCACTTGAGTGAGGCTCCGTGCAAGTATCTGATGGGATAAATCTCCATCCAGCCGAACAACATTAGTTTATCTCGTTTAATCTCCAATTGAAAGTTGTTTCGATGGCTCTACGCTCCCATAGTCATAGAAGACTAGTCAAATTTACTGGATGACAAGTTGACTATTCTCTCTTTTTTAATTTTTTTTTTTAATTTTTTTAATAATATTCAATTATTTATTTCCGTTATTTATCTAGTTTAATAGTATGATCTCTTCCGATATATGAAAAGATGTTTCCATGGCTTTTAGCCATCAAAGTTATAGAAGACTAGTCAAATTTATAGGGTCATGACAAGTAGTCTATTCTCTCTGTTGTCATTTTTAATAAAAAAATGTAATTGATTACTTTTCCGTTGCCTAATCGGAGAGTTATCGAAATCTCGGTTTAAATAACATTTTTTCTTTTAGAAAATGTTTTGATTACTTTTCTGTTACCTAATTGTAGAAGACTGTTATTTTTTCTGATTATTTTTCAGTATCTCAAATATACAGTCAATTAATTGATACCGCCGCTTCCGTTATTTAATACGTTTCATACGTATCTCGTTTAAAATATCATTATCTTCAGATGAAAACAAGGTTGTCTTGATGACTTTTCCGTTATTAAAAGCATGCACAGAAGAATAGCTAGTCAAACTTTACAGTAACAAGACAAGTAAACTTGGCAATGGCATTCTCCTATAAATTTGGAAGCGCTTGAAGCATTTGTTTTCAACACTTTCTTCTTCTCTCTTGTCCTTTTTTTTGAAATTCTTGGTTGTTTCATTTAGCATACATGGAGCTCACCACAATCTCCCAGTACACTTCCCTTAAAGTACCACCTTTTATATCTAGCCGTTTTAAGGCCTCCTCTTATGTGAATAGGTTGAATATTCCAATTAAACCTACAACAAAATTAGATACCAAATCATCCAACTTTCCTTCAAAATTATGCTCCATCAATAAATTGAACCAGCCGATAGGGCTCTATGGGGAGAGCAGGTTCTCAAAACCCTTATTATTTGGCCAACATAATCGTAATTATAGTCGGGTATAATTTATTTTATTTCTTTGATTGCATATTAGTTAGTTTGTACACGCTTAATTGCTTCACTTTCTAGTAATGGAAATGATCATGCAAATTAATTTTGTGAACCACTAAACATCCTTTTGTATTAATGAAAATATTGTTTAGTTGCATTTTTCATGCATAATGAAGTAAATGCGGGATCCCTTAAAACAATTTTAGTTATGTCTTTTGCATAAGGATAAATGACATGCACAAATGCGAAATGTCATGTACAAACTTTTTACTATACATATATATATGTGTAATACATGGGACCCACATGGATTTCAAAGTAATTTGAAATATAGAGTATATACTTTTGTTGGAGGCTTGCTTGCTGAACCATTTGAGCATTTTTCGTTAGTCAAGTGTTTTCTATACATAGTCAGTCTTGTGATTTTGATTGCCTTGGTTAGTTTTTCAAATTTCTTTCAATTGAAGTACTTATAAATTCAACTAATTATGGTTTTAGGCATCCACTCAACTTGAATTTGAAGGTTCAGACCCGGTCCTTGACAAAGATAAACCTGAATCAGTTGCTCCCAATTTGGTTGCCAAAGTCTCACATTTTGGATCTGTTTTCTATAAATTCGCAAGGCCTTATACAACGATTCAAGTATCAATATCATCCATGTAAGTAAACTTTTACACAAATTTAGAGGAGGAAAAAAAATATTGATTTTTGCAATACAAGAAATAATCTAATTTCGCATAGCTGTTTATATAACTCTATGTATATGTTTTGTTTGGTTTTTACTTTTTTTATTTTTATTTTTTTGTTTTTTGTTTTTTGGAGCAGATGTATATTTGCAAGAGTAATGGTTGAGAACAAACACTTGTTCAAATGGTCTATGTTGCTTAACGCATTTCCGGGCCTAATAGCTATAATTCTTGCAAACGTTTATATTACTGGCATTAATCAGATTTTTGATGCCGATATTGATAGGTACGTATTTTTTTTTTATATAAATATATATATTTACATATATAGCAGCACATATCTTGACGATTATCTTGGAACAATCTGTTAAACTCAAACTGGATCACCAAATAAAAATAACAGTTAAAAGAACCACACCAATAAAGGACAAATAAAGCAGCCTCAAAGACTCCTGGTTAAAAGTAAAAGGATATACAACCATCTTGTATTGGCCTTGATGCTTTTAATTTACGTTCAGGACTTGCGTGCTTCTTAACTGATTTCGTAGCAATTAGAATCACAGTGGTAATTTTTTTTTTCCCAACAAAATTAGTGCATGCAAAAGCCTTCTTACCTTTGTTTTTTTTTTTTTTATTAAAAAAAAAACAAAAAAGCCTTCTTACTTTTGTTTGTTTGATTTTTCTTTTTCATGGTTTAGTGTATTTGTGTTTTTGTGTTATTTGTCAGGATGAACAAACCTTATTTAGCAATACCAGCAGGGGATCTTTCACTAAAACAAGCGTGGCTCTTAACGATATTTTCTGCAATTGGGGGCCAGTTGATTTTATGGTTAATGAACGCCAACCTGATCACCACTTGTTCCTTTTCTCTTACTCTCCTATTGGCCACTATGTATTCCGCCCCTCCATTTAGGTTCAAAGGATCTTCTGTTGCAACACTTATTTCGGTTCCTTTGGTATGATTACTTTTCTCCAATCCAGAATCTTGTAATTAAATTTGATATTAATTAATTTATTTTTTAGGTGGTTGAAAATACAATATCGGTCCTCCAAAAAGTTAAAAATGGCATGAAAAATGTAATTAGATATAATTTGAGATCGATTATAATATGTAAGATTTTGTCACGTAAAATTCAGTTTATGATTAGAAGACACTGTATGAGACAAAGGTCAAGTACTTTATTCTAGAAAGCATGAAATTCTGTTTATGTCGTTGTGCTAGCATAAAGAAGAAGAGTATACTTTGTGAAATTCTGTCTAGGTTCTAGTTAGGGCATCTTAAATTCTCTCTTCGCCATATACTACACAGTAGAGAAAAATCAGTGGTAATAGATTATTTGAATAACGAAAGCAACTTATGCAGATGAGTACAATTCACCATGCCGGTATACTCTACGCCGCCACAACTTCCCTTGGACTTCCATTCCAGTGGAGGTACGTGTAACAATTTTTTGTTTTTTGTTTTATTTTTATTTTTTCATATCTTCCTCTTTTTCCTTCAAATGAACGTTTGGCATATTATTTAATCTTAATTAATTTATAGCTTTACACAATTAGTTAAGTTATTGGGAATTATGAGATACAATATTACGTGGTTATTTCTGTCACGATTTAAATTCCACCTTTTTGTGATTCATGTATAGCTCAGTAGTTGTAATTTTTGAGAGAGAATTTTACGTGTAACCATTTGATTCACAGTTAGCGCGCGCGCGCCACACACACACACACATACACACACATATATATAGTAATTTAATGTATTTAGAATGATTAGCATGCTTTCGTTGCCGCAGCTAATTGACATATTCTATTTAGAATGATATAATTTAATCTTCACTATATTTATCTGTTTTTAATTTCATGTAGTAATTTATTCCACATAACTTAATTAGAAAACCATGTTAATTCTCGAGATATTGTTGCTTAGTAATTATATATAAAACTAATGGAGGTCCCATATGATGTAGGATTGATAATAAGCGAGATCTATTAATTACATCACTGGCATTTGATGGTCAAAAGGAAATGGTGTCATAGAAAACTTGTGAAGCAACTAAATTATTGTTTAATATTTACTTTATAAAAAAACAAATAATTTATTTGGCTATGCAATTTTTTATCGCTAAAAACATACAAGTATTCTCTTCAAAAAATAAAAATAAAAATAAAAAAACATGGAAGTATAACTTTTGTTATTTCAATTAATACATATACATTAGTTTAACTCATTATAGAGATCTCATGTTTCGCTTACAATTTACCCTGCAGCCCCCCAAACGTTTTCATTATCACCTTTGTTGAGTTGTTTTACTTGGTAGCTTGCCTCACAAAAGATATCACAGACATAGAAGGTGACATGAGGTAAGTTTATATGTATCATTGCATCTCGTGGACTCAAAATCTCAAAATTTTCTACGTCAGTCACTTTTTAATCTTATAAACATGTTTAAGCTGGTATATTTATTAGTTTTCAAATTAATATTAAAACATTATAGGTATAACATTCGAACATTTGCGGCGATAATTGGACCTAAATACATTACAATCCTTGCAACGGGAATTTTGATGTTAGCTTACAGTGGTGCTATAGCGCTTGGCATTTACATGCCTCAGGTAATTTTATAATTCTCTATCATCAAATTGGTTACTATATAATGTTTGTTTTGTTTGTGTTGGAAAGCAGAATATTTGTATAAATATCCTAAATCTTAGATTTTTTCATGAAGAATTCTTATAAATTTGTTCCTTTGTTTTTCTATTTATTTCTTGTAACGGATTGATTTATTAAAGTAAGTTATTAACTAACTAGCTCAATTTGTGTTTGGTTGGTGTTAAGATTTGTTTGAAATGATCGGTTATTGGCTCCAAGTCCCATAGATAAGGGGAAGAAAAAAAGAATCACTTAAGTAAATAACCAATTTTGTCTTTACAAATAAGAAAAGATTATAACTTATCTGAGAGATAGAAAAAAGAAATAAAAAGGCAAAACTAAGTTGATAGATATTTAAAACAAAAAAAGATTTCATCCAGTTTTTTCTTAATTTTAATTTTTTTTCCCTTTAACCGGTCCTTCTTTATGTGAAGACTATGACTGATACATAAGTTCACTCATTTGATGTTTTCAGGCATTCAAGCGTTATTTAATGTTGTCTGCTCACCCAATCTTGGCCGTATGGTTACTTTTTCAGGTATGCCTTACATAAATTGAGAAAAAAAATAAGGGATTTTTTGTTGTGGAACCCCAATAAGTACTCTACTAGTGGTGCACTGTTTTTTTAAACCATTAGATTACTTTTTCAACGGTCAGATCTGCAGCAAGAGTAATTCTGTACAGTGCGCTGTAAATTTTTAATACGGACATGCACATATTTAACTATTAAAAAACTAATATAACAGTTAAAAAGCAGTTCCACCATAAATAATCCTAAAAAATAAAGTACAAATAAAAACTCTCTTATTATAATTTAACTTCTTTTCTTTGTTTTCTTTCAGGCGAAAAAGTTAGACAAAGCAAATTATGTCAAGGTAAATATTATAAAATGTACACCTTTGACTCAACTACATGTTAATTGATTGAGTGATAAGCTATTGATATTTTGATCATATTTTTTACTTTTATGCAGGAATCCAGCGCAAATTTTTATCAATTCCTCTGGAACCTTCTTAATTTAGAGTTTTTCTTATTTCCTTTCATGTAACGAATTAGTTGCCAGTTAATTATACGTTTTCTATAGACTAGGGTGGGGTAAGGAATAAATTGAGTTGTGTGTAATATTTTTTAAGATATTATCATTTTATTTCTTTTAATTTTGAATGAAGGCATTCAAGACAAATGTTATAATTGTGAGTTTATGTCATCACTTTTAATTTTGAATAAAGGCATTCAAGACAAAGATTATAATTGTGAGTTTATGTCAATAGTATAGTAGTACCTTAGATAAATTGATTCAATCGTTCATGTAAGATGTATATGTTGAAGATATATTCTTACTGCTCTCTTTTGTTTGATATATACACCAGTAAGAGAAGATATATAATTACCAAAAGGCATCGTTGCTTCATAGTATGGTTAAAAAAAAAAAAAACAATGTCGAATACTTTCAACGTACACCAATTAAATCCAAATGTTTATAGGTTGGTTTTAAATGGTTGGCAATACGAAAACGAAATTGAAAGCACGACTTTCAACGTCGGTTGCGAGGAATAAAGGCCTTTCAAAGTGCATTTACATAATATATGTAAGTCATCAATTCTTGTTGCAAATATTATAAGCCCTGTTTTGTTTTTAGTTGAAATTTTTTTAAATAATAGAATTTTTAGTTTATAAGTAACATTATTATATTTTTTTGTTGACTCTGAAGTTTTTTTCTTTTTCTATTTCTAAGCAGATGCTATATTATTTGCAGGTACACCATATGAATAATGAATCATCATCTCAGATCATTGGACTTTGTAGTCAAAAGGTATTTTTTCTTACTCAACTGATGAGAAAAAAAACCTGTCTTACCGTATGAGTTAGTTTCCAAGTTTATTAGAGCTTCAATTTTTATTTTTGATAAATGTTTCACTTATTATAAAAAGTTTAAAGAAATACGTGAAGCCAAATTAAGTAATCAGTTATGATGCTTTTAATATTTGCTATCCTTTTGTTTTGGTTCGAACTGTTTTAACTTATGTTGTACTAAAACAAACACTTAACGACCCATCCTAGATATATAAAAGTGGTTCTATATACACCCCTTTTAACGGCATACTCGACATAAATTTTAGATGATTTAAAATTCTTTCTGTACACTCTTACTATTATTACAAATTACCTTTAACTATTTTCATAAATTTATTAAGGATAGTTTTATTTACACCCACCTTTTTACTCTCCGCACTTATCTTTCCGTATAAATTTAATAAAATGCGCTTTCTCTCGAAAGCTTATAATCATTCTCTTAAAGAGTGATCTTAAATCAAGACTCAAATGCTCTCTATGTCATATTTTCAATTAAAATCCCTCTCAAATATTTTCTGTCTACTCTCTCTTGAATTGCCGCAACTACCTTTTTTCTTTAGGTGGTATATATAAAAATATACGTTGGAATCCTTGAAAGATCAGTTCCTCGATTCTCTTGATCACTACTTTTGAATTTCAAACTAAATCCTTTTTACTAGCTGTCAGGTCATCTCACCCAATTACTTCTCGTACAACACCTTATACACATGCACTGCACCATGCATCTTTTATCAACAATAACCACATCCAATAAAGGTAATATCTCATCCATTAATCACCAATAAAGTCGTCAACCCCAATGACAGTAGGGAGACCATAATTCCCATGATTTTTTTCTTAGATAAACCGGCCATAATGCTTCAGTTTAAGTCAACTAAGTAAAATGAACAGATGCCTATTTTAGAATGTTTTACAACCAATTTGTCAAAAATATGCCAACCTAAAATTACAAAATACACTAACAGTTGAAATAGATATAGTTTATAAGTTGGGTGTGCAGAGAGAAAAAAAAAAAAAAAAAAAAAAAACTCATTATTATTGTCTTTTTTTTGTCATTTTATTTAAGGGCTTTTTTGTGATAAGAAGTTTTTAATTTAAGAGGAGTGTGCAGAGTAAAAAAAGGGGTGTGGATAGAACCACTTATGATTAAGTATAAAGTGTTAATATTAACTCTTCAATATTTGATACTATTTGTCTTTCAAAATTTAATTTTTTCAGAAAAAAGATATATATGTATTAAAATTATTTGTTTTTCAAAATTTTTATAGATTCTAATATTCGTATTCAGAAAACACGAAAATTAAAACGTACTGCAAGGAAAGGTCAAAATTAATTTCTAATGTCTTTTTTCCTGCTCGACGAAATATGATAAACTACTGGAAAAATATATCAATGATACTTTAATTCTTGTTTATTTTAACATTATGTTTTGTATAAATACAATAGCAATTTCTTTCTCTTAAAAAAAATACAATAGCAACTACTACTAATACAATAACCATAAACACATGATCATACTTAGATCGATCGATTGATTACAATCAATCTAAAGTATTAATATATTACTGATATAATTAATTACAATTATAATATTTGTCTCGAATGCTTTTATTCAAAATTAAAAGAAATAAAACGATAATATATATCTTAAACATAACTACACACAGCTCACTTTATTTCCGACCTCACTATAGTTATATAGGAAAAACGTACAATTAACGGGCAACTAATTTGTCATATAAAAGGAAATAAGAGAAACTCTAATGAAAGAAGCCTCCAAAGGAATTGATAAAAATTTGTGCTGGCTTCCTGTAAACATGATAAAATCAAACATGTGATCAAAATTTCAATAATTTATTGTTCATTAGCTAACATGTAGTTGATTAGAAGGTACATATATAATTATTACCTGGACATAATTTGCTTTGTCCAACTTTCGGGCCTGGAAGGAAAACATGAAAAGAAATTGTAAGAGAGTTTTCACTTGTATTTTTTATTTTTTTTCTTGATTTAGTATGACTTACCTGAAAAAGTAGCAATAAGGCAAAGATTAAATGACCAGGCAACATTGAGTAACGCTTGAAAGCCTGTAAACATTCAATACAAAAAACTTATGTATCAGTCTTAGTCTTGACAATAAAGAAGGATCAGTTAAAAAAAAAAAAAAAAAAAAAAAAAAAAAAAAAAAAAAAAAAAACTTGATGGAATCTTTTTTTTATTTTTTTTATTTTTTTATGTCTATCAGATTCATTTTGCTTTATTTTTCTATGTCCAATTTTGCATAGTTGGTTAGTGCCCGGTGATTTTATTGCTTAAGTCAACAATGTTATCCTTGTTATAAAGAAAATTTTGTTATTAAAACAAATCATACTCCAATTAAATACAAATTGAGCTAGTTGGTTAATAACATACTTTAATAAATAAAAACTTTACAAGAAATAAATAAGAAAACAAAGAGAAAATTGATAGGCATTTCTTCATAAGACAATCTAAAACTGTAAGTTTGAGCAGCGCTAAACAGATAAGCTTGAGGGCCACCAGTGTTGGCCGAAGTTTTCTACGGCCTTAACTTTCAGCCAGACCGGGCCAGGCCGAGGTTTTAAACCTAAACACTTATTTGAGCCAGGCTAGCACGACCCAAACACCACCACTTTAAAAATTATATTGAAAATATCTCATAAAAATTATGGGGCTGCCCTAGATTTGTCGGGCTTAGGTACCCGTTTGGGCCGACATGAAATTTTCATTCAGGGTACCGGACTTGGGCCAAATAGCTTGAACTTTCACCTCTCAAACAATCTAAGATTTTTAATATTTATACAAATATTCATCCTTCAAAAAAAAAAAAAAAAAAACAAACACTATATAAGTAACAAATTTAAAGATGAAGAATTAAAATTACCTGAGGCAAGTAAATAGTAGCTGCTATAGCACCAATAAAAGTAACCAACAAAATTCCCGTTCCAAGAATTGTAATATTCTTAGGTCCGATTGTCGCCGCAAATGTTTGAATGTTATACCTATAATGTTTTAATATTATTTCAAAAGTTAATGAATATACAAGCTTAAACATGTTTATGAGATTAAAAAGTGACTGATATAGAAAATTTTGAAATTTTAAATTTATTAGAGTTGATGATAAATATAAACTTACTTCATGTCACCTTCCACATCTGGAATATCTTTTACGAGGCAAGCCGTCACAAAATATAATGCAACATACGTAATGATGAATACGTTTGGGGGGCTACAGGGTAAAATTGAAAGCGAAACATAAGATTTCTATAAAATATTGAACCAATGTCTAGGCATTAACTGAAATAACAAAAGTTATATACTTGCAAGTTTTATTTCTTGTTTCATTTTTATTTTTCATTTTTTTGAAGAGATTCTTTCATGTTTTTAGCAATATAAAAAATTTTAATTGAAAATTATTTACATAATTTGGCAAAAGTTCATTTGATTAAAAAAAAAAAGACCAAAATATGAAATAACAATATCTAAATTAACACGTACCTCCATTGGAATGGAAGTCCAAGAGAAACTATGGTGGCGTAGAGTACACCGGCATGGTGAGCTGTACTCATCTGCATAAGTTGCTTTCGTTATTCAAAATATCTCTCTTTTTTTTCTTTTTTTTTTTAACTCAGAAAAGATATATAAATTGTTACCATTGTTTTTTCTCTACCGTACACTATATAGCAAAGAGAGAATTTATGATGCTCTATAAATAGAAGTTAGAAAATAAAAATATATAGCAACTTCACAAATTATACTCTTCTATATGCTAGCACAACATTGCATGACAGTTAATTTCATGCTTCTAGAATAAAGTACTTCTCTTTTGTCTCATATAGTGTCTTGTGATCATAAATAAAAATTTACATGATAAAGTCTAATTACATACTGTAATGGATCTCAAATCACGTGTAAATACATTTTATTATACCATTTTAAAGTTTTTAGAGGAAAAATTATTATATTTCCAACCACCTAAAAAAAATAAATGAATAAAAAAGAAATTTAATTGCAAGATTCTGGATTGGATAAAAATGAAAGTACCAAAGGAAGAGAAATAATTGTTGCAAGAGAAGATTCCTTGAATCGAAACGGAGGGGCAGAATACATAGTAGCCAATGAAAGACAAAACCAAAAGAGACCAGTAGTGATTAGGTCTGCATTCATTAACCACAAAATCAATTGGCCACCAAGTGCAGAAAATATCGTCAAAATCCATGCTTGTTGAAGTGAAAGATTTCCTGCTGGTATAGGTAAATAAGGTTTGTTTGTCCTGAAAAGTAACACATAAAGACAAAATAAGCTAAATAGGTTTTCAACATGAAAAAAAAATTAAAAGAAATAAAAGTAAGAAGGTTTCTGCATGCACTAATTTTAGGAAGAAAAATACCATTTTGATTCCAATTGTTAAGAAATTAATGGAGTGAACATAAATTAAACCATGAGCTTTTAAGGCTGGTAATGTTGCCTCATGGACACCCAGCAAATTATATTGGTATTCAGAAACCGTTATTAGTGTGTAATTCTTTTAGCTGTTATTTTTATTTGGATGCAGTTCAGTTTTGTTCTTATATTAAGATATTTGTTGTTATAATATATATATATATATATATATATATATTATGTTTATATATAAAGCATACCTGTCAATATCGGCATCAAAAATCTGATTAATGCCATTAAAATAAACGTTTGCAAGAAGCATAACGATTAGGCCTGGGAAATTCTTAAGGAGCAGAGACCATTTGAACAAGTGCTTGTTCTCAAGCATTACTCTTGCAAATATACATCTGTTGAAAAAAAAAAAAAAAAAAAAAACCGAATCATGTACAGAGTTATATAAACTATAATGCGCAACTAGATCTCTTTTCTTGCACTGCAAAATCAGTTTTTATTTTTTATTTTTTGCTCTCTATATATTTGTGTAAAAGTTTACTTACATGGACGATATAATTACGTGAATCATTGTATACGGCCTGGCGAATGTATAGAAAATAGATCCAAAGTGTAAAACTTTGGCAACCAAATTGGGACCAGTTGATTCAGGTTGATTTTCGTGAAAGGCCAGGTCTGAACCCGCAAATTTAAGTTTAGCGGATGCCTAAAAACAAAAATTAGTTCAATTTATAAGTACTTGAAATGAAAGAAATTCCAACAACTTACAAAGGTAATCAAATCACAAGAGTAACTATAGAGAACACTTAATTAACTACCACTAATTTAAAAGAAAAAAAATAATAAAAAATATTATTTATGCCACTCCATTAAAAAAATAAACAATTGTTATTCAATTAATAAAGAGAGAAAAAAAAGGTCACGATAACATCTAATTATTTAAAATAACATAAACAATAAGCCTGCACGATAACACCTAATTATTTATTGCCGATTACCTTTTTTTTGTCTTTTTTTTATTTTTTTTAAATCTTTCTCATTTTATCCCATCTCTCCGAAGAGTCAAAGTTAAAATTGTTTTAAGGGATCCCATAGTCACTTCATTATGGCTGAAAAGTGCAACTAATTAAACAATATTTGCTTCATTTCAAAAGATTATTAGAAACTGAGCACGTACTAATTACTCACGATTATTGAAAGAAATAAAAAATAAAATTGTACCCCACTGTGATTACGGTTATGTCGGCCAAATGATAAGGATTTTGAAGACCTGCTTTCCCCATAGAGCCGTTCTGGGTGGATCAATTTATTGGTGAAGGATTTTGAAGAAAAGTTGGGTGATTTAATGTCTAATTTGGTTGTGGGCTTAATTGGAATTAGCCTATTTACTTGAGAGGAGAGCTTGTAACGCTGAGAGATAAAAGGGGAAACTCTAATGGAAGAATGAGAGATTGTGTGCTCCATCTTTAGTAAGTGAAACAACCAAATAAGAAGAAAAAAAAATAAAAAAAACGGAAGCACAAAAAAGAAAAGAAAAGTATTTGGTGAAAACAAAAGTTAAGAGATCCAACAATTTATAGGAGAATTCCAGGTATAGTAGTCATGATACTATACATTTTGAGTCATTGGCTCCAAACTAAGGGTCCGTTTAATTCAGGGATTCGAATCATGTGATTTGAATCATTTTTAATTTATGTGTATTTTTTATGAGAGAAATTACTGTAGCGAATCACGAATCATGATTCGAATCGGGAAACGAATCCCCCAACCAAACGGACCTTGATACTTCTAGAAAGCTAAAAGCACTTTTTTATTCAGCTAAAACTAAAAATGACTCCGTTTGGTGATACTATACATTTTGGGTCCGTTTGGTTGGGGGATCCGTCCCCTGATTCGAATCATGATTCATGATTCGCTACAGTAATTTCTCTCACAAAAAATACACATAAATCAAAAATAATTTAAATCACATGATTCAAATCTCTGAACCAAACGGACCCTTTGAGTGCTAGTCTTCTATGCTTGGACAGCGCGAAAAGTCTTCAAAATAATTTTTTCCCACCACAAGATAATAATGAACATCTCAACGTCCGCGGCAGCCAAAAAAATAAAATAAAATAAAATAATAATTTGGGAAGTAAATGTACGGGCCCGCTCACTTCTCGTATTCATAGACCACAATAATTGAATAACAGTCAAACATATAATGAACAACAGTCAAAATATTATTGTAATGCCGGAAAAGTGGAGAAAAAAAAAATAGTTACGTTTATTTATATTTAAATTTTATTAGACTAATTTTTTTTTAAAATAATTATATTAAAAAATTTTTTATTACGGTAAAAAATTCTTACATAACGTCACATTCTAATTTAAATTACTCAAATTAATAAAAATAAACAGTCCTATTAATGCATTTTTTTTTTATCTTTAAAGAATTAAATTTAAAAATCTTCTCTCATAAAAATTGCTGCAAATTAATTAGAATTGTTGACTTAAATATATACTCCAAAAAAATCCTTAAAATGGTTCTTTTACAACTCAAATCACATCTTAAAATTTTTTTATGTGAGTGAAAACACTAATAAAAAATAATAATTAAATCTTATAAGAGAAAACACTTTGGGTGCGTTTGGAACTCGTTTTAAAATGATTTTATTTTTTGTATGAAAACAGAAGTGAAAAAAATTTCAATCTCAGACAAAAATTATTTTTAAAAATGCGTTTAGTAATTTTATAAAGAGATTATTTTCAGTATAAAAAAATTGATTAATGTCTCATCTCTTTGTGCTCGAGAGATAAGAAAACGAAATAAAAAATGAAAAACGACTAAAAGTTATTTCATTCTTTTCCCATTTTACACTAAATCAAAAAATTATTTATTTTTTTTTGTCTTTAAATTGTACCAAACACCATTTCTTTTCCGTTTTTATTTTTTTTGTCAAAAACTAAAAAACAAAAACAAAACTAACTCTAAACACACGGCATTTGAATTTGAATTTTCTTCTACGACTGTGATCACGTCTACGTCAAAGTCATCAAACCATATTTTCATCGGAAGAGAATAATATTATAAAACGAGATACGAGGTAAAATCCATACATATTACTATAAAAAAAATGAAAGACGTAAAAAAAAAGTTAAACAAGACATGCGGCAGCCAGGGTGACAACGCATGTAAGAAGTAAAATCCATACATATTACTATAAAAAAATGAAAGACGTAAAAAAAAAGTTAAATAAGACATGCGGCAGCCAGGGTGACAACGCATGTAAGAAGTAAAATCCATACATATTACTATAAAAAAATGTTAAAAAATACATGCAACAGCCAGGGTGATATGACTGTTAGAAGTCAAATCCATAGATATTACTATAAAAAAAAATGACAAAAAAAAAAGTCAAACAAGACACGCAGCAGCCAGGGTGAAAATGCATGTAAGAAGAAAAATCTATACATATTACTATAAAAAAATGAAAAGTCATAAAAAAAAATTAAAAAATACAGGCAACAGTTAAGGTGGCGATGAATGTGACATACATATTACTATAAAAAAAAAAAAAAAACAAAAATTCATAGTCTGCACTCAATAAATGATAAATATCGCACTGTCAGCGACTATGGAAACTCGATCGGTGAGGTTCCACCGAACCGTCGATTTTGACTTCACCATTGATTTTTTTTTTTTTCAGGTCAGTCGTACAAGAAAATTAAAAAAAATTAACTTTTTTTATTTAAAGCATAAAAAATTATGAGAGATTCTCAATATGTTAGTTCATTTTTAAATTGTTAAATTTGTATTTTTTTTTAATTTTTTTTATATAAATTTAACGAATAAAAAATTTAACTTATATATTAACGGATTAAAAAATATCCCAAAAGCTATTTAAATAAGCTTTCTAGAACGTGCCTTGAAAAGTCAAAGGGCCATTTACAGGATAAGGATTCTTCAAATATATCACCTTGTGTAAATATATATTCTTTTAATTATAAAAATCTCTACAGTCATGAGACATGTAAAGACATTTCAAGCTTTAGATAATAAAATATTTATTTTATACCTGCGCGTTGTTATGAAAAAAATTATTATATCACAGAGGAGGTTAGGAATTTTTAATATATATACACAAACATATGTACACATATTTCTTTAAAAGTCCACTAAAAAAATCTGTATATTATGTTATATATTACTGAGTAAACAACAGAGGTTAAAGCCTCAATCACACCAAAATGACGAAAAAGACTCAAGCCAAGGCAAACAGGAAAGTAAATAAGTAAGGAAAAAAGCGTAAATTCAAAACATTA
The DNA here is from genome assembly GCA_029231665.1 of Morus indica. Classification (NCBI taxonomy): domain Eukaryota; kingdom Viridiplantae; phylum Streptophyta; class Magnoliopsida; order Rosales; family Moraceae; genus Morus; species Morus indica. The sequence goes on from JACAGA010000006.1 coordinate 18,991,130, forward strand.
AACAGTAAAAAGACTGTAACACCCCTGAGCAGAAAGGGAAGAAGGAGGAAGGATCAAAAGGCAAATTCAAAAAAGAAACTTAAAAAAGGGGCAAAAGGGGAAATTCACTGTTTATTTACGGTACAATGAACAGTAATTTTCCCTCTACTTTAGTGTATATATAATAATATCATTAAAACCCAATAAAATAGTTTTAAAAAAGAAATAGCACTAGAAATCAAGAAACAATATGTAATAATGTCTTCTAGAAACGGAAATCAAATGCTGGTATAATGAAATAAATCTTTTATATCTAAAAGGGAAGCTTTCCATGTTTTATTCAAATGGAAACCATTTGAATTACAACCTAAAATAATTAAAAACCGAAAACAAACGCATAGAAAAAAAAAAAGAATTCAAGGACCTCCCAACTTAAAAAAAAAAAAAAAAAAAAAAAAAAAAAAACCTCTCACTGGCGACCCTAAACCCAACAAACCACTTTCATTATGACAAAGACGACATCGTAAATTAATATGAAAGAATTGAAAACTATAAAAAAGCCAATACAAAAAAATGAATACCTTCAGTAATAAAATTAATATAAAAATTCTGATAAAGATTTAGGACTAAATATACAAGTGCAAAATAAAGGAGAACTGAAAAAAAAAATAATAATAATAACTGAGAAAAAATCTTTTTATTTCAAATAGACTGACATTTTTGTACGAAAACGTTATGTTTATCATGAAAATGAATGTATGTATATATATTTTTATTTTTCATTTTATAAAAATGATATTTTCATTATGAAAAAAATCATGTTAATTATGGAAATGAAAAGTGTATAAACGGATTTTGTGTTTTGATAATAAAAAAATGTTATCAGGATGAACAAAAATGATAAATGAATAGAAAACTTTTCACTTTACGAATTAATTGGTATATTGAAAATGTGAGATTTAAAAGAATAGGCACTAAAAGGCAAAAGCAACATGCATAAATGGCTAAAGCGCAGCCAAAAAGGAAAAACAACGAATCAAAAGAAGGAAAAAGAAGAGGACACGAGAATAGAAAAACAAAAACAAAAGAAAAACCAACCTTTTGAAACAAAACAAATAAAATACACGAGAAAGTAGGGAGGGTTGTTTATGGTGAGATTTGCCGTGGGTCCCGTGTCAATTATATCGAGGAATCTATCCTATTAAAATGTTTAATCTAAACACCGTTAATAAACAATAATAGTAAGTTGATGCTAATTAACAATAATAGTAACTATAGTTAATAGTCATAGCATAATTAAGAGTTGACTATGTTACCAATTGTCGGAAAAAAATTACTTGGACGGTGCATTAGAAAAATTACGAGTCTGAATCTTTATTCTTTATTCTTAATAAAGATTTTGACCCATACATTTTTAAAAAGTATTTATTAAGATTACTTATTTTCAATAGAACTACTCATGTGGCTATGAATAGTAAATAATGTCTAAATAATTCGTACCTTTAAAAAAATAGAAACAACAAATTTGGTAGAGTGTTACTAGACCAAGTCCCAACCAATCGATCTTTTAAAATTGTGCCCACAGATACAATGTGTAAGGAATGGTGCTTGTAACGTGTTAAATGTAATTGAAAATTTTATTATTGAATACTTTATAAATATTATTAAAATTTTTTAAGTTTATTTATGTGACTTTAAATATTGTATATAAACGTTATATACAATATAATAATATTTAAAAATAATAATCTAAATGTATTCGTGATAAATCTAATTAAAATTTAAAATCTTTAATTAAAACATTATTAATACATGTCATTCTCATTAAGAATAGAACAATGCTATTAGTGAGACAAGACACGATTTTAAATTTTTAATAATTTTATTTAAGTATAGAAATTCGAATTGGATTTAACAATGATCATATATATAGAATGATCTTAATCATGAGATATTAGCAAACTCCTATCTATAGAATTGTCAATTTACTGTTTTCAGGGGAATATGATTATGAGTAAGAAATTAATTTATCGCTGAGTTATTGAGCTTTAAATAAGGAAAACCAATTTGTCTATTTAATTTGGATAGTAGAAAGAAAAACAAACAAGGGATGCGAAGAGAGTTAAACTCGGATTTTACTAAGCAACTCAAGTAAGTAGAGTATGATTTCTCTATAGCACTTGTAAACTTTGTTTGATAGACTTTTATGGAATGTGTCTAGTATGCTATTATGTGAATTTTTATGACATTGTTAATGTGTATATTTTGTGGAGTCATGCCTGTGCTAGTATATTGTATACAAAGTGGAACATCATGCTGATTGTTGAATTGCTTGTGATTGAGCACATGATAGCATACGTGATAGGCCGGTACTGCCAAGTCCTTAAAGGACTCATATTGTGATATTGTGATTGATGAAATTGCTTAATTGTTGTGATATGGTGATTAAGCCGCGCAAGTCTCTCGTAGGTGGGTGATGACAGAGACTATATTGTGATATTGTGAAATTGTGAATTTGAATGCTCTGGATGTTCCCTCGAGCCAGATGGGTGATGATGGGGAACCTAATATTGTAATTTGAGAAATTGGCATGTGGCTAGATTGTGAAAAAGCCGGCGGCAGTACCAGGAGGACCCTAGAGATATATAGTGCACGTGCATAGAGTGTAAGAATTGATTGGCATTGATTATCTAAGATGTTGTGATGCATGCATATGTTAAAAATGGATTATGTGAGCTTGTAGCTTATTAAAATTTACTCTATGCTATAGGTAAAGGCAAGAACAAGGCAGAGTAGTGAGCAGAGGAGTTGACTTCGTTGACCGCTGTATATATGAACATACCGATGAAACAACGCATATACTATTTTTGGGATTGTGAATATATATATTTTTTGTGATCAAACTCATAAACCTTGAATGATATATAGAACATTTATATGCATGGCTACATAACCTCGAAGGAATGGTATGTTAAGTGAGTCTTATTTGAGGAAATTTTTTGAAATGCCATAATTTCCGCCTAAGCAACTAGTGAGGGTTTATTATTGTGGCACATCCTTAAGGTTAGTACTAGGTAAGGTTTAAGGAGATAATATAAGAGGTGTCACACAGAGTAACCCCAAATTTTATACATCCATGATCTTAATTAGACGACCCAAATAATTTACGATTTAATTTTTTAATTATTGTTATTTATTATGCTTATTTATTCATTTTGAACTGATTTATGGCCTAATTTTGTTTATTTTAACACCATTTTGTTCTAAATTTTCAATACTCTTCAAATAAAAATACTACAAAGAATTTGAATAAAAAATAAAATTAAACAAAAATACATTGAAATAAAATAAAATAACACCAAATAAATAAAAATAAATGAAACAAAATAAAAAGTGTTAGTTTAAAGCACAATAAAATAAGTTAAATTTATGTCTTTTTTTAAACAATTAATATAACAGTTATTTTAAATAAATCATGCAGCGCCGACGCGTGTTGAAGACTAGTGTGAGCAAAAACAAAAATCTTACTGGAAATCAAAAGGGAGAAGAAGAAGATGAATCAAGAATAGAAAAACAAAAACAAAAGCAAAATGAACCTTTTGAACAAAATAAATTATAAAATATAGGGACAAAACAAATAGAACCTGCGATAAAAGTCATAAAACAAACAAATTCATGTCTATGATGGGGACGTTGAAATTTCCTACCAGTAGGGTGAGAGTTTGTGTTAAGATTTGCCTTGGGTTCCCATTAAAATATAAGTGATTGTCAATTGTAGCAGAGAATCTATCCTATTACCGTTAATAAACAATAATAGTAAGTTGATATTATTTTTTGTAATTAAATGGCATGGTATAGTCGTCAAAATTTGGATTACTTTTGGTTGGCTTGTGGAAGAAGAGGACTGAGTAAATGAATCAGAAATCAAGATTTGATATTGAAGATCTCTTCCATAACTTTTGCAGAAGGAATCCTCCCAAATTTGATCCCAAATTGCATCTAATTAAACCAGTTATACTAAGGTCTATTATTCTAAAAAAAAAAAAAAAATCCCAAACAAAGGCTAAAATTTCACCCCTAAGTTAAACCCAAATCATGAATTAGTGTATTGCAAACAAGACAAACACGAAATCACCAAACTACATAAAAATTTTCAAGCTGCTGTAGTGAGCACGTACAATATTTGCATCATTTCAAATTACTAGAAATTGAGCACGTACTAACTCACGAATATTCAAAGAAATAAAATGAGCACGTACCCGACTGTGATTACGGTTATGTTGGCCGAATAATAAGGATTTTGAAAACCTGCTTTCCCCATAGAGCTCTTCTTGCTGGATCAATTTACTGGTGGAGGATTTTGAAGAAAAGTTGAATGATTTAATATCTAATTTGGTTGTAGGCTTAATTGGAATTAACCTATTCACTTGAGAGGAGACCTTGTAACGCTGAGAAATAAAAGGATCAGATACTCTGAGGGAAGAGTGAGAGATTGTGTGCTCCATGTTTATTAACTGAAACAACCAATATAAGAAAAAAGAAAAAAAAAAAAAAGAAGCACAAAAAAGAACAAGAAAAGTGATAAGAACAAATGCTTCAAGAGCTTCCAATATTTATGGGAGAATGCCTGGTCTACCAGTATACAAATTTTTAACATCAAAATTTTTGTTTTTCTTTTTTGTCCACAGGTCAATCACGAATTTGGAATAGGTAGTAGCCAGAACGTTTAATATTTTATGTTTATCATCTTTAGCAACAAAAGAGAGAGAGAGAGAGAAAAATATAAAGAAGAACAACTTGTTCTCTAATTTATCATGAATTTGTCTATTATAAAAGTGCAGTTGTTCTCTAATTTATCATCAATTTGTCCATTACAAAGTGCAGAAAAACTAAAAGGAGAATTATAAAAGAAAGGAAGCATTCTCATTAGAGGTGGCAATTCGTCTTAGTGGTTCGTATTCGTGTTAACCTGTTTGTTAATCATGTCAGAAAACATCAACTTAAACACGACATGTTTATTAAATATGTCAAAAATATCAATCCAAACACGACCCTATTATTAATCGTATTAACCGTGTCAACCCGTTTAAATTAATATATTCAATAAATAATTAATATAATTATGACTTATTTAATACGGTCATGACAGTTTTAATATGTTTATTGATCAATTTATCTTTTCTTTTAAGAAAAATAAATGAATTTTACCTACAAATATTAAAATTCACATTATTTGTATTTAATATGTCATATCAACTTTCATGTTATATCAAATATCATTAGATTGCATATGACACATATAGTTAGGCCCTGTTTATTTAATTGATTCGAATTTTACTACATTAAAAAGCTCTAAAAAACGGTCACATCTAAGTTTTTTGTTATAGTAAAAAACTCTTACATAAAGTCATATCTCAAGTTGAATTAAAAATTCGAATCAGCGAACTAAACGTGTCCTTAATCAAGTCAATTCGTATCACTTCGTGCTAGAAGGTCAACTCTAACCCAATCAATTTATTAATCGTGTTAATTGTGTCAACTCAATTATGACTCAAACCTATTTATAATAAACTCAAACCTATTAATTTCATGTAAATTTCGAGTTGTGTCTCTATCTAAATTATCAACTCTAATTCTCATGACTTGATGAAATTACTAAGAAAAAGTAACTTATACAAAAGATGGAGAAAGAAAACAGGAGTTTGTTGTAACAAACCTCCAGCCCAGTTAAAAAAAAAAAAAAAAGAATAAGAAAAATTTATAATATCTGCTGCTAACTCAGCCTTATTTACAATTTTGACCCTCAAAACTCTTAATATTTGTCCCTAAAAAAAATTACTCCAGCTTCACATTTTTTGATAGATCACTTTATCTGCATATTTTATATAAAGTAACGTGCATCGTTTTGTTTGACGTGATTCTATTTTTTGTGGTGCAAATTCTCAAATCTCGAAGTGTGATGGTTTCTTGGAAATACAAAACAGGTTAAATCAGAGCCTGGTCCTAACTTCGTGGTATTAATATTATAACTTCTTTAAGTGACATTTATTTTAAAGATTCTGCTTTGTTTAAAATTATTATTCATAATTTTGTTACAATATTTTTTTTAATAAAAAAAATTAAAATTTTATAAATTAAAATTATAAATTATGATTTTAAACTCATCAAATCAAACGCTACCTTATATAATCATATCAACAGGGAAGGTAATTAGATTGCAGACAAAGTAGCATCAAAAGCGGTTCATCTGCGGGTAACATAATAGTGATGAACGTCTCCGGATTTTTGTAGTCAACTGATTGCTAAAGATATGGCTGGTCATCTTAGCAATAGATTTCGTTAATTCACTGAGTTTGAATTCTCTTTTTCCTTAGTTTTTGTTCTTTTGGGTTTTGCTTATAAAGTTTTAACACTGTGGGGCCTTGGCATGGAGAAAGTTTTGCTTGACCTATTGTACAGTACAGTCTTACTAGTTTCCTAAGAAATTACGTTTTGTATTTTCTTTTTGAGTTGTTTTTTCTTTAGCTTTTTGGCCAGAACTATTTATTTTTATTATCTTTTCTTTTTTTTTTCTTAATAATATTTAAGTTAAGGATATAGTATAGAATGATCTTTCTAATAAGTACCAACTTATTTGAGATATACTAATAAAATCTGATATAAATTATCTTCTCTTGTCGTCCATAAAAAAAGAATTATTGTCTGACTTCTAATAATAATCTTCGCAAAACCAGCAAGAAAACAAATTAATAACAGAGGAAGTCAAAGGAGACCTCAAGATGACAGGTTCGATAATGGGGGAGGAAGACGACAAATAATAAAGAAATTGAAACCATATGCCATTGCGTTATATATATATATATATATATATATATATATATATATATATATATATAATACGCTAATGTATGGATCTTGTTCTATAAAAAGAGATTAATTATAAAAATGTGTTTCCAACTATGACTTTATAATACTTTATCATCTAATTTTGAGAATGTAACATCTATTTTCTCTGAAATATGAAACATTAACAAAAAAAAAGGGTAACAGAGCGAGGTTTTTTTTTTTGTTAATGATTGAAGATTAATTAAATGTTGCGACGTTCACTTTTTAGCATCGCAGCACCCGTCCACGATAGGAAGTCCGAAACCAACTTAAATGACGCGTTCTTGAGGTTGAATAACCAAATCTTCAACCCTAGATCAATTTTAGACCATTAGAGGACTTACCCACACCAAATTAAGTCATCGGGAGATTAGAAACACTATAAAAATCCAATCCTATTCCGTGTTCGCCACCACGAGCACATTTACGCCAAGCCTCCTCTACAATCGAGCTATGTTCTTACCATTATCGGCAACATACGAAAATCTCATATAAACACTTAAGTTCCGTTCGTTTTACCGATTTAAATTTAAAATTTAAATTTTGTTAGAGTAAAAAACTCTAAGAAACCGTCACATCTAATTTTTTTATTATAGTAAAAAGTTTTTACATAAAATCATATCTCAATTCAAATTAAAAACTCGAATCAGCGAATTAAAAGGGTCCAAATCGAGTTATTTTAAGACGTTTTCTTCTGTACTGTACTTTTGACATGGTTCCAATGAGTTCTACTTATATTCTTATTATATAAGTTCTTGTTTATATTTTATAAATGAGTACTTTCGAATTATTAAGAGATGTTGAGATTCCTGTGCCAATTCCGCTAGGGGTATTACAGTCAACACATTTTCTCCTTCATTTTTTTGTTTTTTTTGCTTTTTACTTTTTTTTGTTTCCTATTTAGGTTTTCCTCCCTTTTACTTAAAGTTCCTATACAGTTTATTTTTATTATGTGTCATTTTGAAAGAATTTTTTCGTCACTTTGTTTCTATTAAAATATTTTTTTAAAATGTATCCTTACTTTATTTTTTATTTTTTTTTTCTTGTCAAAGACTCATATACATTTTAATTCTCTTTTGACGTTCTTTTTTGAATTAATTTTTTTTTCTTTCATGTTCCTATTAAATAAATTAATTTGAATGTGTCAATACTTATATTTTTTCGTGTAATGCTTATTATATCATAAGTGATTCTTGTAAATGTTTTTTTTTTCTTTTTTTTTTTAATGGGCTTACTAAAACAATTCTTTTTCAAGTATGTCTCTTTTAAACATCATTTTTACACAACCCATTCAATTTCCGTTTTCTCAAGATACTTTTTTTTTTTTCCTAATATGTTACTATCACTATTTTTTTATTATTATTTGAATATATCCCTTTTAGGCTATTTAAATATTTTTTAACGTGTTCTTTTCTACTATTTTTTATATGTCCTGCCTAATAAACTTTATCATTTGAATTACCCGCTAAAATATTTGTCTTTTATACATGTTCTAATTATCTATATATGTGTGATACTCGACCAGCACAAACATTTTGATTAGAACATTTCATCTTTGTCTCTAGTTTTATTGTAACCAGACATTTTCGTCTCTTTTTCCCTTTTGGATACCGCCTTTTGCTTGATTTATTTCTTTGTATTATTATATCTTAAGATGTATTCTATTAAAATACGTTTTCCTTTTTTAACTTATTGAAAAAATTTTAACCATACTACGAAGCAACAATGCCTTTTTGGGATCGGGAAATTATGTTTATCCAATGCTTATGTATATAATTATCAAGGCAGTTTCGCTTTTTGTAATGATATATCTTCTCTTACTGGTGTATATATCAAACGAAAGAGAGCAGTAAAAATATATCTTCAATATATACATCTGACACGAACGATTGAATCAATTTATCTACGGTAGAACTATACTATTGACATAAACTCACAATTATAATATTTGTCTTGAATGCCATTATTCAAAATTAAAAGAGATGACATAAACTCACAATTATAACATTTGTCTTGAATGCCTTTATTCAAAATTAAAAGAAATAAATTGATAATATCTTAAAAATATTACACACAACTCAATTTATTCCTTACCCCACCCTAGTCTATAGGGAAAAACGTATAATTAATTGGTAACTATCTTGTTACATGAAAGGAAATAAGAGAAACTCGAAATTAAGAAGCTTCCAGAGAAATTGATAAAACTTTGCACTTGCTTCCTGCATACAGACGATGTAAGTAAAAAATATGATCAAAATATCAATTGCTTATCACTCAATCAATTAACATGTAGGTGAGTCGTAGGTGTACAATTTATAATATTTACCTTGAGATAATTTGCTTTGTCCAACTTTTTCGCCTGAAAGAAAACAAAGAAAATAAGTTAAATAATAATAAAGAGTTTTTTTCTTGTACGTTATTTTTTGAGATCATTTATGGTGGAACTACTTTTTTAACTGTTGGATTGGTTTTTTAACGAATAAATATGTGTAAATCCGTATTAAAAACTTATAGCACACCACACAAAATTATTATTGCTATAGATATGATCGTTAAAAAAGTAATCTAATAGTTAAAAAAAGTGTTCCACTAATAGAGCATTTATTGAGATTCCACCACAAAAAATCCCTTATTTTTTCTCAATTTATGTACGGCATACCTGAAAAAGTAACCATATGGCCAAGATTGGGTGAGCAGACAACATTAAATAACGCTTGAAAGCCTGAAAATATCAAATGAGCGAACTTATGTATCAGTCATATTCTTCACATAAAGAAGGGCCGGTTAAAGGAAAACAAAAGGAAAATGAGGAAAAAACTGTGATGAAATCTTTTTCTTTTTTTTTTTTTTTTTGTTTTAAATGTCTATCAACTTGGTTTTGCCTTATATAGTAACAAAACAAACATTATATAATAATCAATTTGATGACAGAGAATTATAAAATTACCTGAGGCATGTAGATGCCAACCGCTATAGCACCACTGTAAGCTAACATCATAATTCCCGTTCCAAGGATTGTAATGTATTTAGGTCCAATTATCGCCGCAAATGTTCGGATGTTATACCTATAATGTTTTAATATTAATTTAAAAACATATAAATAAACAAGCTTAAACATGTTTATAAGATTAAAATGTGGCTGACGTAGAAAATTTTAAAATTTTGAGTCCACAAGATGCAATGATATATATAAACTTACCTCATGTCACCTTCTATGTCTGTGATATCTTTTGTGAGGCAAGCTACCAAGTAAAACAACTCAACAAAGGTGATAATGAAAACGTTTGGGGGGCTGCAGGGTAAATTGTAAGCGAAACATGAGATCTCTATAAAGAGTTAAACTAATGTATATGTATCTATTGAAATAACAAAAGTTATACTCCCAAGTTTTTTTATTTTTATTTTATTTTTATTTTTATTTGTATGAAGAGAATACTTGTATGTTTTTAGCGATATAAAATTGCATAGTCAAATAAATTATTTGGTTTTTGATAAAGTAAATATTGAACAATAATTTAGTTGCTTCACAAGTTTTCTATGACACCATCTCCTTTTGACCATCAAATGCCAGTGTTGTAATTAATAGATCTCGCTTATTATCAATCCTACATCATATGGGATCTCCATTAGTTTTATATATGATCACTAAGCAACAATAACTCGAGAATTAACATGGTTTTCTAATTAAGTTATGTGGAATAAATTATTACATGAAATTAAAAACATATAAATATAGTGATGATTAAACGTCGAATTTAAATTATATCATTCTAATTAGAATGTCAATTAGCTGGGCCAACGAAACGCGATGTTACTATATATATATATATGTATATATATATTTATTTATTTATTTATTTATTTATTTTTTCTAACTGTGACAAAATCAAATGGTTACACGTAAAATTCTCTCTCAAAAATTACAACTACTGAGCTATACATGAATCACAAAAAGGTGGAATTTGAATCGTGACTGAAATAACCACGTAATATTATATCTCATAATTCGCAATAACTTAAGCTGCAATAAGAAAAAAAAAAAACACTTAAGCTATAAATTAATTAAGATTAAATAATATGCCAAACGTTCATTTGAAGGAAAAAGAGCAAGATATGAAAAAATAAAAAATAAAAAATAAAAAAACAAAAAAATTGTTACACGTACCTCCACTGGAATGGAAGTCCAAGGGAAGTTGTGGCGGCGTAGAGTACACCGGCATGGTGAATTGTACTCGTCTGCATAAGTTGCTTTTGTTATTCAAATAATCTATTACCACTGATTTTTCACTAACTAGAACCTAGAAAAAAAAGTTAGCAACTTCACAAAGTATACTCTTCTTCTTTATGCTAGCACAACGACAAAAACAGAATTTCATGCTTTCTAGAATAAAGTACTTGACCTTTGTCTCATACAGTGTCCTCTAATCATAAACTGAATTTTACGTGACAAAATCTTACATATTATAATCGATCTCAAATTATATCTAATTACATTTTTCATGCCATTTTTAACTTTTTAGAGGACCGATATTGTATTTTCAACCACCTAAAAAATAAATAAATTAAAATGAAATTTAATTACAAGATTTTGGATTGGAGAAAAGTAATAATACCAAAGGAACCGAAATAAGTGTTGCAACAGAAGATCCTTTGAACCTAAATGGAGGGGCAGAATACATAGTAGCCAATAGGAGAGTAAGAGAAAAGGAACAAGTGGTGATCAGGTTGGCGTTCATTAACCATAAAATCAACTGGCCTCCAATTGCAGAAAATATCGTTAAGAGCCACGCTTGTTTTAGTGAAAGATCCCCTGCTGGTAACGCTAAATAAGGTTTGTTCATCCTGACAAATAACACATAAACACAAATACACTAAACCATGAAAAAGAAAAATCAAACAAACAAAAGTAAGAAGGCTTTTTTGTTTTTTAAGAAGGCTTTTGCATGCACTAATTTTGTGGGGAAAAAAAATTACCACTGTGATTCTAATTGCTACGAAATCAGTTAAGAAGCACGCAAGTCCTGAACGTAAATTAAAAGCACCAAGGCCAATACAAGATGGCTGTATATCCTTTGACTTTTAACCAGGAGTCTTTGAGGCTGCTTTATTTGTCCTTTATTTGTGTTGTTCTTTTAACTGTTATTTTTTTTTGGTGATCCAGTTTGAGTTTAATAGATTGTTCCAAGATAATCGTCGAGATATGTGCTGCTATATATGTAAATATATGTATATTTATATATAAAAAAATACGTACCTATCAATATCGGCATCAAAAATCTGATTAATGCCAGTAATATAAACGTTTGCAAGAATTATAGCTATTAGGCCCGGAAATGCCTTAAGCAACAGAGACAATTTGAACAAGTGTTTGTTCTCAACCATTACTCTTGCAAATATACATCTGCTCCAAAAAAACAAAAAAGAAAAAATCAGAGCCATTACTATGCGCAATTAGATTATTTCTTGTATTGCAAAAATAAATATTTCTTTTCCTCCTCTAGATTTGTGTAAAGGTTTACTTACATGGATGATACTTGAATTGTTGTATAAGGCCTTGCGAATTTATAGAAAACAGATCCAAAATGTGAGACTTTGGCAACCAAATTGGGAGCAACTGATTCAGGTTGATCATTGTCAAGGACCGGGTCTGAACCTTCAAATTCAAGTCGAGTGCATGCCTAAAACCATAATTAGTTGAATTTATAAGTACTTCAATTGAATGAAATTTGAAAAACTAACCAAGGTAATCAAAATCACAAGACTGACTATGTATATAGAAAACACTTGTCTAACGAAAAATGCTCAAATGGTTCAGCTGAGCAAGCAAGCCTCCACCAACAGTATACTCTATTTCAAATTAATTTGAAATCCATGTGGGTGCCATGTATTACACAGACATATATATATATATATATAAATATAGTAAAAAGTTTGTACATAACATTTCGCATTTGTGCATGTCATTTATCCTTATGCAAAAGACATGTTGATATTTTTATAAATTTTATCCCATTAGTCAAACTAAAATTTATGATAACGGGAAAGTCATCAAGACAATTTTTTTTTTCATCTGGAAAAAGTGATATTTAAACGAGATACGTATAAAAAGTATTAAATAATGGAAGCGGCAGTATCAATTAATTGACTGTATATTGTGTTACTGTATATTTCTGACTGTATACATATAATCAGTTTAAACTTAAATCGGTGAAATAAACGGGACTTTAGCTTTTTTCTTTCTTCCATTTGACATAAGCTATCCTTTATATTCATGCTAGCTATCCACGCAACAAGTAACATGTATGTTAAGTTTTGATCACCTGTTAATATTAATTTTAATTCATTTAATAATAAAGATGTTAGCTAATTAGTTAAAGTTAAAAGAAAAAAAAAGGTCAGGTCAAAATGAAAAAAAAAAATTAAATAGGTTTTAGGGTAATAGGAACCAAAATGTAAGAAAAAAAAATAAAGTTTCAAAAAAATAGATAAAAAAGATTAAAAAAGGGACTAAATAAAGAAATAAAGAAGTTTTAGAGCAAAAGGAACAATAATGGAAAAAAAATAACATTTCAGGGCAAAATTAAAGAAAAAGGGTAAAATGAGAGTAAAATGAAGAAATAAACAAGATTGAAGGTAAAAGGAATCAAAACGAAAAAATAAAGTTCAAGGCAAAAAAAAAAAAAGGATCAAAAAAGGACCAAGCAAAGAAATAAATAAGTTTTAGGGAGAAAAAATGAAGAAATTATTAAATTTTAGACAAAAGGAAGCAAAAGAATAAAGTTTTGAGACAAAATAAAAAAGGGATCAAAATTAACAAATAAATAAGTTTTAGACTATAAAATAAAACAAAGGACTTAAAAAAGGGGGGAAGGGGCATTTCGACCAAAATAGTGTCCTTTTGGGCGAAACTTGAAAGAACCAAAATGACAAAATAAATAAGTTTTACGGAAAAAAATATAAAAAAAGTAAAATAAAAAGTAAAAAAAAAAAAAAAAAAGACAAAATGAAGAAATAAATAAGTTTTAGCAAAAAGTGAACCAAAAAAATGAAAAAAATAAATAAAGTTTCAGGGAAAAATAAGAAAAGAGAGTCAAAAGGACTAAAATGAAGAAATAAATAAATTTTAGGGTAGAAAACAAAAAAAGAATAAAGTAAAGGACTTAAAAAAAGAGGATGGAAGAGATTTTGGACTAAAACGATGTCATTTTAGTCGAAAAACGCATGAATAGTAAGAGTTTTTATGCTTTCTGCATATGTATAGATATAATCATAGTATGATAAAAAAAATTAGTTAAAAAAATTAGAGTATTTAATCATAGCATATGTATAGATAAAAAATTAGAATAAAATTTTAATTAGTTTTATATTACTAATAAAATAATTAAATAAACTAATGTTAATTTTCATAAAGTTTGATAAAACTTTATAAATTCTTCGTAGTGGAGATTCCTATGGACAAGAGTTACATTTAAGGAACCGATTGTCTGATGAGTACTGGGATGATTTTTGTGCTTTTATTGTAGTTGGAAAGAATTATGCAAATTCAACTGGGGGTATTAGTTGTCCGTTGATCAAGTGTAGAAATCATGAGATGCTACCACCAGAAATAATGAACGCACACATACATCGATGGGGTTTTGATACAAGTTACACCACAATGATTCACCAGGGTGAAATACGTCATGCTGCTGCAGTTGTCACTGAACATGTTGACGAGATGTTTGCTGTGCTAAATGATGTGGTTGGTATTAGTGATGATCGTGAGACAATGGGTGTGACAAAAACAGTTATAGAAGATACTCATTACGATAAATTTAGGGATCTTTTATGCGAGCTCCAAGTTGGATTGTATCTGGGTTGCACTAAGTATTCTACTGTAATTACATTTTTATTTTATTTTATTAATTACTTTTTACAATAATAATTTTTATTTCTATTTTTTATTATTGATTTCCTTTTTTTAAGTATTCTTTGTTATTATAATATCATGAATTATATTTAATATTGGGTTTAAATATATAATAATATACAACATTAATTATTAAAATGATAAAAAATAAATAAAATATAAAAATTATTTACAACGACAAATGTGGTCGCAAAAAAAAGCCACGTCAGCTAATTCTGCGTCTTTTACGATGACTTAATTCACAAAATGTTGTTGCTAATACTCAATGCCATGTCATCTTAACAATGTAACCGATGAAATAATTGCAATGACTTATTTACGACGATTGTCGTCAAAAATATAATTACGATGACTGGTTCTCGTTGCAAAAATAATTTTTGTGACGAATCAATTACAGCGACAGTTTTATGATGATAAGTGGTCACTAAAAATTCATTTGCGATGACTTTGAATTTGGTGCAACGACTTTTTGTCGTCGCTAATATCCCAGTTTTTTGTAGTGAAATTTCAATTTTAGAAAAAAAAAATCTACAAAAGATATACTTTTTTCCCCTCCCTTACATCTCTCTCCCTCGCCCATTCTTCTCTCTCATTCCCTCTCACACTCTTACTCTCTCTTTCTCATCTCCCTGTCCGGCCCTCTCTCTTTCACCCGTTCCCTCTTACCTCGCACTCTAAAAAAAAAAAAAAGCTTTGATTTAGTTAGAAAACAAATAGTTTTCTTCAAAATAACTAGGGTAACCTAGTTGTGAGAATGAATTTGTAGAACCTTGAAGTTTTGCATGTGGTTTTCATGATCAAAGAGGTGGGGTTTTTCTCTCTTGTTCCTTTATATCCGAAAATTGGTTGTTTTGTGGCTTAATTTCTTGAGTTTCATGTTAAATTTTGATTTTCTTGTTGGAATCATAAACCTTGAGTCACTAATACAATTTCTTGTAGTGAGTTTTCCCCTTCTTAAAGCTAAGTCAATGTTTGCTTAGAGACATGTTAGTCTGAATTTTCTTTGAGGTTTGTGTGTTATGTGAATTTTGGTCATGTTCATAGCGTTTTCTAGTTTTAATGAGTATGGCTTTGATGAGGATCCTAACAGCAGCCCAAAGAAGAGTATAAAATTGTACTTTTTTGATGAGTATTTTATGTTTATTTTGTTAGGATCTTAAACTAGACATCCTGAGCTTCATATAGCCATAAGAATCACCTCAAACTGATAATTATAGCTCAAGTTATGCATTTTTAAAGTGAAGTATGTTTTCTAAAAATTCTACAAAAAAAAAAATCAGCACGTTTTGATCTGGTGTGACATTTTTTTAGTGGCCTTGAAGGACCTGAACCAAGCTTATGATAGCTCTTTCGAAAGCTCGAGGAGTTTACTTTGATTGGCCATTGATTTTATAATTTTTGCGGTTGTATAGAATATTTTATACTTATTTATGTAACAGCCGTCAAAACTGTCGTTTCTTAAAAGTGATAAAACAAAGAACTGAGACCCCTATTTTTTAAAATAGGAATGCTGCACCCACCCTTACTACCATTTAGAACACATTATTAGTGATGTGTGAGAGTTTGAACCACCTCATTTGGAGTTTTGTAGCCCGAGTTGTACGCACTTAAAGTTTTATGTAGAAACTTTTAAAAAGCTGTCAAAAAAGGAAAAATCAAAATTTTGATTTCTGGAGAACTGTTTTTGAGGTACTTAGAGAGCGTGGGTTTAGGTATATGATAGGTCGTTGGAAAGATACATGTCTACTTTCTTTTGGAGTTGATGTTGGAATTTTTGGCGACCTAGAAAACATTTTATGAATTTTCCCGTAAGAAATTGATTTATAACTGAGCTATTGAGGTTTAAATAATGAAAGCCAGTTTGTCTATTTTGGACAGTAGAAAGAACAATGCACAAGGGATGTGAAGAGATTTAAACTCAGATTTTACTAAGCAGCTCAAGTAAGTAGAGTATGAGTTCTTTGTAGCACTTGTAAACTTTGTTTGATAGACTTTCTATGGAATGTCTAGTACACTATTATGTGAATTTTTGTGACATTGTCAATGTGTATGTTTTGTGGAGTCATGCTTGTGATAGTATATTGTACACAGAGTGGAACATCACGCTGATTGTTGAATTGCTTGTGATTGAGCACATGATAGCATGCATGATAGGCCGGTACTGCCAAGTCCTCAAAGGACTCATATTATGATATTGTGATTGCTGAAATTGCTTAATTGTTGTGATATGGCGATTGATGAGATTTTGATTGAGTTGTGCAAGTCTCTCGA
This sequence comes from Morus indica, assembly GCA_029231665.1. Classification (NCBI taxonomy): domain Eukaryota; kingdom Viridiplantae; phylum Streptophyta; class Magnoliopsida; order Rosales; family Moraceae; genus Morus; species Morus indica. Next base: position 19,008,174 of record JACAGA010000006.1, read on the forward strand.
GCGAGGTGGGTGATGACATAGACTATATTGTGATATTGTGAATTTGAATTGTCCGGACGTTACCTCAAGCCAAGTGGGTGATGACGGGAAACCTGATATTGTGATTTGAAAAATTAGCATGTGGCCAGATTGTGAAAAAATCGGCGGCAGTATCGGGAGGGCCCTAGAGATATATAGTGCACGTGCATAGAGTATAAGAATTGATTGACATTGATTATCTAAGATGTTGTGATGCATGCGTACGTTGAAAATAGATTGTGTAATTGTTGCTCCACTTACAGAGTCTGTAGCTCATTAAAGTTTACTCTGTGCTATAGGTAAAGGTAAGAACAAGGCAGAGCAATGAGCAGGGGAGTTAGCTTCGTTGACCACTGTACATATGGACATACCAAAGAAACTGCGCATATACTATTTTTGAGATTGCGAATGTATATATTTTTTTGTGATCAAACCCATAAACCTTGAGTGACGGAATATTTGTATGCATGGCTAGATAACCTAGAAGGAATGTTATGTTGAGTGAGTCTTATTTAAGGAAAATTTTTGAAATACCATAATTTTCGCATAAGCAACTAGTGAGGGTTTATTATTGTGGCACATCCTTAGGGTTAGTACTAGATAAAGTTTAGGGAGATAGTATAAGGGGTGTCACACAGAGTAATCCCAAATTTTATACATTCATGATCTTAATCAGACGACCTAAATAATTTACGTTTTAATTTTTTAATTATTGTTATTTATCATGCTTATTTATTCATTTTGCATGGCCTGATTTTATCTATTTTAATACCATTTTGTTCCAAATTTTCAATACTCCTCAAATAAAAATACTACGAAGAATTTGAATAAAATATAAAATTAAACGAAAATACATTAAAATAAAATAAAATAACACCAAATAAATACAAATAAATGAAACAAAATAAAAAAGTGTTAGTTTAAAGCACAATAAAATAAGTTAAATTTATGTCTTTTTTTTTTCTTCTTTCTCTTTTTTAAATGATTAATATAATAGTTATTTTAAATAAATCACGCAGCGCCGAATGCGTGTTGAAGACTAGTGTGACCAAAAACAAAAATCTTGCTGGAAATCAAAAGGGAGAAGAAGAAGAGGAATCGAGAATAGAAAAACAAAAACGAAAGAAAAACCAACCTTTTGAACAAAACAAATTATAAAATATAGGGACAAAACAAATAGAACCTGCGACAAAAGTCATAAAACAAACAAATTCAAGTCAATGAAAGGGCGCGTTGAAATTTCCTACCAGTAGGGTGAGGGTTTGTGGTAAGATTTGCCTTGTGTCCCCATTGAAATATAAAGTGATTGTCAATTGTGGCAGAGAATCTATCCTATTACCGTTAATAAACAATAAAAGTAAGTTGATGTTATTTTTTGTAATTGAATGGCATGGTATAGTCGTCAAAATTTGGTTTAATTTTGGTTGGCTTGTCGAAGAAAAGGACTGAATCTTTGAATCAGAAATCAAGATTTGATATTGAAGATCTCCTCCATAGCTTTCGCAGAAGGAATCCTCCCAAATTTGATCCCAAATTGCATCTAACTTAACCAGTTATACTAAGGTCTATTATTCTAAAAAAAAAAGAAAAAAAAAGAAAAAAAAATCCCCAAACAAAGGCTAAAATTTCACCCCTAAGTTAAACCCAAATCATGAATTAGTGTATTACAAACTAGACAAACACGAAATCACCAAACTCCATAAATTGAGCACGTACCCGACTGTGATTATGGTTTTGTTGGCCGAATAATAAGGATTTTGAAAACCTGCTTTCCCCATAGAGCCCTTCTTGCTGGATCAATTTACTGGTGGAGGATTTTGGAGAAATTTTGGATGATTTAATATCTAATTTGGTTGTTGGCTTAATTGCAATTACCCTATTCACTTGAGAGGAGACCTTGTAACGCTGAGAAATAAAAGGGGATACTCTGAGGGAAGAGTGAGAGATTGTGTGCTCCATGTTTATTAACTGAAACAACCAAATAAGAAAAAAAAAAAAAAAAAAAAAAGGCATAAAAAAGAACAAGAAAAGTGATAAGAACAAATGCTTCAAGAGCTTCCAATATTTTATATGAGAATGCCTGGTCTACCAGTATATAAATTTTTAACATCAAATTTTTTTTAAAATTTTTTTTTTTTAATTTTTTGCCCACAGGTCAATTACGAATTTGTAATAGTTAGTAGCGAGAACGTTTAATATTTTATGTTTATCATCTTTAGCGACACAAGAGAGAGAGAAAAATATATAGAAGAACAACTTGTTCTCTAATTATTATCAATTTGTCTATTATAAAAGTGTAGTTGTTCTGTAATTTATTATCAATTTCTCTATTACAAAGTGAAGAAAAACTAAAAGGAGAATTATAAAAGAAAGGAAGCATTCTCTTTAGAGGTGGCAATTCGTGTTAGTGAGTCATATTCGTATCAACCTGTTTATTAATCGTGTCAGAAAATATTAACCTAATCATGATATGTTTATTAAACATATAAAAAATATCAGTCGAAACACGACTCATTTATTAATCGTTTTAACCGTGTCAAATTTAAATTAATATATTCAATAAATAATTAATATAATAATGACTTATTTAATATGGTCATGACAGTATTAATATGTTTATTGATCAATATATATTTTCCTTGAAGAAAAATAAATGAATTTTACTCACAAATATTAAAATTCACATTATTTTTTTTAATATGTCATATAAAGTTTCATGTTATATCACATATTATTAGATTGCAGATGGCACATAGTCACATTTAACTTTTTTATTACAGTAAAAAGCTCTCACATAAAGTCACATCTCTACTCGAACTAAAAACTTAAATCAGTGAACTAGACGGGCCCTTAATCGTGTCAATTCGTGTTAGCAGGTCAACCTTAATCTAATTAATTTTTTAATCGTATTAATTGTATCAATCTAATTATAATCTAAACCCATTTATACTAAACTCAAACCTACTAATTTTATGTGAATTTTAAATCGTGTCGCTATTCAGATTGTCAGACTTAATTCTCATGACTTGATGAAATTACTGAGAAAAAGTAACTTATACAAAGGCTGGAGAAAGAAAACAGGGGTTTGTTTTAACAAACGTCCAGCTCAGTAAAAAAAAAAAAAAATAAATAAATAAAGAATAAGAAAAATTTATAATATCTGCTGCTAACTCAGCCTTATTTACAATTTTGACCCTCAAAACTCTTAATATTTGTCCCAAAGAAAACCACTCGAGCTACAGATTTTTTAATAGTTTATATAAAGTAACGTGCATCGTTGACTTTGTTTGAATGTTATTCTATTTATGTGGTGCAAATTCCCAAATTTCGAAGTGTGATGGTTTCTTGGAAATACAAAACACGTTAAATCAGAGGTGATCTAACTTCGTGATATTAATATTTAAGAATGTAATTTATAATTTTGTTACAATATTTTTTTTATAAAAAAATTAAATTTTATAAATTAAAATTTAAAATTATAATTTTAAATTTATGAAATCAAACGTTATTTTATATAATCATATCAACAGGGAAGGTAATTAGATTGCAGACAAAGTAGCATCAAAAGCGGTTCATCTGCGCGTAACATTATAGTGATGAACGTCTCCAGATTTTTGTAGTCAACTGATTGCTAAAGATATGGCTGGTCATCTTAGCAATAGATTTCGTTAATTCACTGAGTTTGAATTCTCTTTTTCCTTAGTTTTTGTTCTTTTGGGTTTTGCTTATAAAGTTTTAACACTGTGGGGCCTTGGCATGGAGAAAGTTTTGCTTGACCTATTGTACAGTACAGTCTTACTAGTTTCCTAAGAAATTACGTTTTGTATTTTCTTTTTGAGTTGTTTTTTCTTTAGCTTTTTGGCCAGAACTATTTATTTTTATTATCTTTTCTTTTTTTTTTCTTAATAATATTTAAGTTAAGGATATAGTATAGAATGATCTTTCTAATAAGTACCAACTTATTTGAGATATACTAATAAAATCTGATATAAATTATCTTCTCTTGTCGTCCATAAAAAAAGAATTATTGTCTGACTTCTAATAATAATATTCTTCGCAAAACCTGCAAGAAAACAAATTAATTAACAGAGGAAGTCAAAAGGAGATCTCAAGATGACAGGTTCGATAATGGGGGAGGAAGACGACAAATAAAAAAGAAATTGAAACCATATGCCATTGCGTTATATATATATATATATATATATATATATATATATATATAATAATACGCTAATGTATGGATCTTGTTCTATAAAAAGAGATTAATTATAAAAATGTGTTTCCAACTATGACTTTATAATACTTTATCATCTAATTTTGAGAATGTAACATCTATTTTCTCTGAAATATGAAACATTAACAAAAAAAAAGGGTAACAGAGCGAGGTTTTTTTTTTTTTTTTTTTTTTTAATGATTGAAGATTAATTAAATGTTGCGACGTTCACTTTTTAGCATCGCAGCACCCGTCCACGATAGGAAGTCCGAAACCAACTTAAATGACGCGTTCTTGAGGTTGAATAACCAAATCTTCAACCCTAGATCAATTTTAGACCATTAGAGGACTTACCCACACCAAATTAAGTCATCGGGAGATTAGAAACACTATAAAAATCCAATTCAGCCTCATAATTTTAAATCACCCAAACACTCATCAAAGAGATTTTCTCTCTCTTTCTTTCTCTTTCTTTCACCCCAAACACTCTAGATTTCTTAGGATAAGGATTTTTTTGAGACTCTAGCCTCCAAACCATAATAAATCAACACGTAAGCTTTCTAGATCCTCAAATACATTATATGAGTTTGATTAAATTGAGAATTTAAGAAGGAT
>JACAGA010000006.1:19013119-19102564 GCA_029231665.1 Morus indica
ATTATTCAATGACTAAGGTCAAACAAAGTCTAGTAGACAAATATGATATTGATACAAATTATACCGTTCACGTGGATCTTATTTTGTTCAATAAGTAAGTTAGACTTGAGTTTGACCAATGTTTTTACGTTGAAATTGACCAATAATTTTCCAACAAAAACCTTATTAGGTCAAATAACGCATTTTTCCCCCAAATTTATAATAAATAGGGAAATAGTAGAAAATAGGCAAATATGAAAAGTTTAAGGAAGTATATAGGTCAATTTTTAGTTATAGAAATTAATAGGCCATAACTTGTCAAGTTATGGTTCATAACTAGATAAGTTATGGATAAACTTGTCAAGTTATGATTCATAGCCAAATAAATTATGGACAAAAACCGTGAATTATAGACAATAACTTGTCAAGTTATGGTTCATAACCAGACAAGTTATGAACGAAAATAGTAATTTGGCCTATTTATTAACTTATGTAAATGATTAGTCTATTAATTTTAATTTATCTCAAGTGTTGACATATTTTCCTCTTTCTCCCAAAATGTGAAACAACCGACTCTTTTCTTTTCTTTTCTTTTCTTTTTTTAACTATTTCTTTAACAAATATCTTAAGTTTTGTTAAATTAGGAAAATAACTGTTTTTTTTTTTAAATGATCAATTAGATTGACTGATTGATTTGGTGATCAATTGTGATTGACCGATATAGTATGTGTTTAATAAACATGAGTAAATAATTTTCCGTCATTGATTGATTTATATTTTTTTTCTTCAAACGAGTTATGACATTTTTACTAGGTAGCCAAAACCTAAAGTAAACTTTCTGAAAAAAAAAAACTAATTTGTAATATAATTTCTAATGTAAGCTTTTTGATAATTTCTCTGAAAAAAAAAAAAAACTAACGTAGTAGTTGCAGCAATTTTGTACCCAAAATAGTAGTTGCGAAAGTGTTTGATAAGTTCCCTTTATGCATAATTGCATATTTTGAGCGTCGCCAAACTGTTATCAGGATTCTGAAACCAATTTGCATTGTGATTTTGGTTCAAAAAGTCAGTTTCATAATGCAACCGACTAATAATCTAATTTTCTTATTGTACACATCTTAGATTCATTTCTAATTTTTATTCTCTTTAATTTCAAATCCATGATCAACTACATATCTAAAAGATTTCAAAAACTACGTATTTTTCAAACTTTCCATTTCAAAAAAAATAAAAAAATAAAAAAATTTCAAACCACCTATTTACTAAACTGACGAGTAAGCTTTATGTGGGAAAGGGCACAAAACTGGTGGATATTTTACTGATTTAAGTTTAAAATTTGAGTTTTATTATAATAAAAAACTCTAAAAAAAGTAACATCTAATTTTTTTGTTACAATAAAAAGTTCTCACATAAAGTTAAATCTCAACTCAAATAGCGAAATAAATGCGCGCATAATTGTCTTCGACGTGTTTCCTATTATGATAAATGATCACTCTCTCTCGATAAATTACATTAAATTATAATCAACATTAAGTCTATCTGTTTCAATTTCGTGTTGAACTTTCCATGGTTGGTTAATTGCTATGGTCGCTGTCACTGCAATGAAAGCATGCACCGGCACTCCGGGACCCTAATGTCTTTCATTCAAATAATAAGGCTAACATTAATTATAACAAGTCTCAATATATAAATATATATACATATATCAATTTATATTTATATATATGACTAAAACTATTTAGCTATGTATTGTATGGACAAATAATGCATGATGACCCCTTTCAATGGCCTTTGGACTCAACTGCCCTAATTATTATGGTTGATGTGTTCGTTTACGTGGTTGTTTCATGTTCGTGGAACCTATAAAGAGTTTCCTAATGTACATAGATGAGTACTCATACTATAAACATAATGAGCCCGTTTAATTTACCGATTTAAGTTTAAAATTTAAATTTTGTTACAGTAAAAATTTTCAGAAACAATCACATTTAATTTTTTTACTACAATAAAAATCTCTCACATAAAGTTACATCTCAATTCGAATTAAAAACTCAAATCAATGAATTAAATGGGTCTAAAGTTCATTTTTGAGGTCACATTTTGCCCGAACTCTTAAGTCAATGAAATTTATCTACTCTTTCTGTCAAAAAAGTTAAATATAAATAAAAAAAATACTCTCAAATATTAACTAGTAGCATTGTATTATTTTATATCCTAGTACTTGAAAGTTCCCATGGTTAGTCAGTCTTCAGAGCCACGTATAAGTAAGTGGGAAAGTATAACTTTTTACTTCTAATTAACATGATTTTAAGGCTTTTCTTTGTTCTCAAGGTGGAGGTCCTTCCAACGTAACACGTAATTATAAAAACGTAACATGATAATTATTAAATGCAATATCAACATTGGAGAGAAATAACACTAAAAAAAACTAAGTACTTCTGTCCAACATTCATTATATGTTCAATAATTATCATATTTCGTTTTCATAACTACATATTATGTTGGAGGGATGGAAGAAAAAGCGTACGATTTTAACTCTGCCACTGCATTTAGTATATATTTTCTTTTTTTCTTTTTTCTGATTTTAGGATGAGGAATCAGAATGAACACTAGAGTAGGCATAAAACCGCTAAGATTAGACCATTTTAGTTCCTATTCATATGAGCATATTCTTGTTATTTTCTTTTGATTTCCTTTTTTTTTTTTTAAATATATGAGAGCTTATTTTATTTTATGTTACCTGGACGATTTAAAAGGAACAAGAACAAATCTATATCTTTCTACATAATATATCCATCACCATCAGTGACCTTAATTATATATAAGTGATACTGTTTTTTCGTGTGATATAGTCTTTTTTTTTTTTGGCACGATTCTTCATATTTTTTCATCCATCTTACTTTCACTCCTAAACACAACAACAGGAAGAGGGCATTTATGGCAATATCTCATAAGTTGTGTTTATCATTTCTTGATAGAACATGTTTAAGTGTGTAATACGCGTCCGGATTAATAAAGTTTGGTGCCCCAAATATGTAACAATTAATGTTTTATTGAAATTAGGCAGAAAATTTGGAATTAATTTAGGCAGAAATCTATATCATAATTAGGTCCTTAAGATAATAATTTTGAGAGACTATTTCTTGAAATTTAGGTAAAAATATCCTGGACAATATGATAATCATGAGTCAGCAACGTCAATCTACATCTAACGATACATGCAAGTACTAGTGAAGATTTGATTAGATAATAGTGTTTTTATTTATTTATTTATTTTTTAAATTTCTTGAAATCATGTGGAGCACGAAAAATATTATATATATATATATATATATATATATATATATATATGGACCACTTGTCTTCTGGTGCTTGTCGTTGGAACTTCGTCATATACATCATATGTCTCAAGATAACATTTTCCCGCACCTTCCTATGCAATTGCCATGCGTGCTTTCTTGATTTGATTTGCGTTTGAAACCATGACCGAATATTTTTCCTGACAACTACCCCCACAAACTTCAATGTTTTAAGCTGGTCTATCAAAATTTGTTAATATTAGAATCAAGGATTTACATGCTCGTTAGTAGGAATGTACGTATTGTGTTCGTATTGTGTTTTATTTTTTTTTTAAATTATATTATGTGATTGTTATGTCTTTTTTTAGTTATGTTGTCGTATTTTGACCTATATTATCAGTTCTACTCGTTGTTTTTCTTTATTTTTTTTATTTTTTTATTTTTTAGCAAACTCTGCAGCTAACTGGTTGGTTCGGTTTGCTATTTCTCACCCTCGTGACTTTGGTCTGAAATTTGTCTGAAGTTTAATGAAAGTCATTCCATTAAAAAATGTCGCATGAACTATATATGCGGGCTATAAAATTGATATTTTGAAAGAATGTTCTCTCAATGTAATACTTAATACCACGTTGTTGAGCTATGTGATTACGGTTCTAAGGATGCAAATTTCCACATATTATTAGGTCACTGCTTGCACAAAATAGAGGACAAATTCTGACGTAGATCAAGGCACCCATCATTTTCACTGAACAATTCTACATAAACACACAACCAACTGATCTGAATCCAGCGGCTCTTATAAGCCGTTTATAAAGTTGGCCCCACACAGAAATCGTGGGGGTAACCTTCCCTGCCGTCCGATTGGTCTTCGATCCTTGAATTGACAAATGAAAACCAACGGTTGAAGACGATTCAACCGACAAACAACCTAGGTATGATGGGGCACCCTCACTTTATAAAATTTCTCTAATATACAAGGGAAATGTAAGAAGCTTATAGTTGTGTTTGGAATTAATCTTGTTTTTATTTTTTATGTTTTTCAAAAAAAAAAAAAAAAACGTTTTCAAAATGGTGTTTGATGCAATAAAAATAAAAAACGGAAATAAAAATGATTTTTTGGTTTAGTGTAAAATGAGAGAGAAATAAAAAATGACTTTTAGTCATTTTTCATTTTTTATTTTCGTTTTCTCATCTCTCAAGCAGATAGAGAGAAATAGAGACATTAATGGGTTTTTTATACTGAAAACAATCTCTTGATAAAACTACCTAACGTATTTTTAAAAATAATTTCTATCTGAGATTAAAAAGTTTTTATTTTTCTTTTCATACAAAAAATAAAATTATTTTAAAATGAGTTCTAAACATGTCCTACATATGTCAAATATATATATATATATATATATATATATATATATAGAATTGTTAATGGCCAACGTTAATAGAATATACTGCAATATATATATAGAATTGTTAATGGCCAACGTTAATAGAATATACTGCAAAAGAATTATCTTATATATATATATATATATATAATATATATATATAATTTTTTTTCTGGGCTGAAGACTTGTAATTTTCTTGAACGCGTTTAGATCAGCAGACAAGGCTACAGGGGAGAAGCATACATGACAAAATTATTTTTGGAACCAGGGAATAGAGATGTCGATTTTCAATGGTGTGTGCAGTTGCCTTGTTTTCCTTTCCTTAGAAAACTGTGCCACCAACTTTGGCCACGTTCTTAATTAGTTGCTACTTTTTTAACTTTTCTTTACGTTAGAATTCCACATTTTGCACGCTTATTTTTACCGCCGGAAAATCCAACTCTCAACTAGGTTAAACGCTACTATTTCCTTTCTAGTAAAATATCAAGGCCTTGTTCATTTCACTGATTTAAATTTTTAATTTTAGATTTTTATAGTAAAAAATTTTTAGAAAATATCACATCTAACTTTTTTTGCTATAATAAAAAACTCTAAAAAAATATCACATCTCAATTCGAATTGAAAACTCGAATCTACAAAATGAACGAGACCCAAATATATATATATATATATATATATATCAAATACTACTTCTTTTAGAGAATAATTGGTATCATTCTGTCCCGTTCTCTATTATAACTTTAGAAATTTTAAAATTTACTAGTGAAATTTAAAGGACCCGATTCAATTGTACTAAAAAAATAGACCTAATTTTTACTTATATCATCACAAATCCTAACACCGCACAACATATTGGTTGGACACAATACCTAAAGTGGATTTGTGGATTCGTGCCATAATTTGAATTATAGTTCGTGATTCATTATATTATTTTTTCTCACAAAAAATACACGTAAATCGAGAATAATTCTAAATTATGATTCTGAAATCATAAACTAAACGATTCTAAAAGTCAAAGAATAAAAGATATTCTTACTGTTACACTTACTAGACGGTAATATACTATCCAACACTACTTGCTTTTGGCATGATGGTAAAAAGTAAACCAAGACCAAAACTTATACATGTGGTCGTCGTCAAGAAAAAAGAAATAAATAAAAAAAAAAAAACCACAAAACAAGAGATTGGCCAAATATTTCAGAGCCCCCACCACCTGTTTTTTCTATTTAAAGTCTTATCAGAAAAGCATCAATCAATGCAAGTGCCATGAAGGCCTGTTTTACCACACACATTTAATTTCCTCTCTCTCTCTCTCTCTCTCTCTCTACCCTTCTAGATCTCTATTCCTCTCTCTCCCTCATTCTCTGCAATAGTATTCTTAGATTATTCTTTGAAATACTGAAATATCGTGACCTTTTACCAATTGATATTCTTAGAAATGGAATATTTGAACTTCAAGAATACTCCACACAATAGAACTCAACAAACATCATCATCAACAGGCTCTAACATGAATCAGAGTAATAGTATCAGTAGTAATAACGGGCAGTTTTCTGATAGCTCGCTGCAGAAGCGTGAAGATCAAGAAAAAAGTGATGACATAATCACGTCATCGCCGCCATTGAATTTGAGGAATCTCTCCAAGCTGATTCTTCCACCGTTGGGTGATTCCAGCTCCAATCAAAGTCAAATTCAGTCAAAAGGATGGATCATCTCCCCTATGGTTTCCAGATACAGGTATACAACTACAATACACACACACACACACACACACACAATATACATAGCCATATGCGCCCGTCGTTGATAGGAAATTAGAAATGTAAGAAGCGAGAATCTTGTTCATTTTACAGATTCGAGTTTTCAGTTTTACGTTTTTACAGTAAAAAGTTTTCAAAAAATATTATATCTAACTTTTTTTTGCTACAATTAAAGCTCTCAAAAAATGTCACATCTTAACTCGAATTGAAAACTCGAATCTACAAAACGAAAGAGACCTTAATTAACCGTATTGATTTCAAAAGCTGTATATTTTGTGGTAACTGTGTTTGATTATTGTCCAACACAGTTACACACGCATGCATATACAAGAGTGTGCACATAAATAGATCACACACATGTGATATAATATTTAAAAAAAATGCTCAATCTGGTTCGTATTTCTTAAATCATTTATATATATATATATATATATATATATATTAAATATGGCATTTTGAAACTTTTGTGCACTACTATGGTTTTTTTTTTTGGCTTTTTTTTTTAACCTATGTATTAGGTTCTCGTATATCGCATGTTTAGGTACGTGCCAAATTAATATATTGGTTTTGTTGGTATATAATTTTTGTCTTCAATAATTGGTTTACACTTGGTTTTTTGATTTTTCGATGGAAAGGTTTGTACTTAGTTATATACTGATAAGTGTATATTAATCGTATATCGTCAGGTATTAATGTTTATACTCTATAAAAAGGAGTAAATATGTAAATATGTGAACAATCGGAGAAAATATAACTGAAATACATGGTAAAAGTGACAAAATGAGTGGTGAGGTTAATTGTTTATTAGGAAATAATCCCACTTAATAATTTTTATTATATTCTATCAGCTGATTTGAGAATTAAGAAAGGATTAATATAGTAGGAAACAAAATTTTTGACGAATCTAAAAATTTCCACCAGTACGGACAATTCCAATCATTGAGTTCAATTTTTTTTTTCTTCCGAACTCTCTGGCACCTTGGAAAAGAAAAAGAAATAAATAAATAAATAGCAGCTTTCAGCAGCTTACATAAAGACAAATATTAATGCTTGCTTGACTACATTATTATATACGAAAAAATCACAATTATATTGTTTATATATATATATATTTTATAAAATTATTGTGGAGATTATTAATTAATTGGGGTCAGGTGTTGGGAGACATTTATGGTGCTATTGGTGGCATATTCAGCGTGGATGTACCCAATTGAGGTTTCATTTCTAAACTCATATCCAAAGAAACCACTGTACATTGCCGACAGCGTTGTGGATTTGTTCTTCGCCATCGACATTGTTTTGACATTTTTTGTCGCTTATATTGATTCCACCACTCAGTTACTCGTTCGTGACTTTAAAAAGATTGCGCTCAGGTAATTTTTATTAATTTCTCTTAATTAAGTTTAAGAACACAAACTATTTGTGTGTGTATCTATCTATATATATATATATATATTGCATAATGGATTCTGAATTTTTAATTTTATAAAATTATATCTTAAACTACAAAATCAGTAGCCATTGATGTCCGATAATAAAGGATTATTATCAAATTAACGGTTTAAAACACGACATGGATAAAGATTGTCATTGTTCACGTGTAAATTTGTATTTTGACTTTATAAAACATTTATAAAGAATTTTGTAAACGTTTTATTAACTACTTCGCCGTCATGTTTTATTATTCTCTTATACAGTGAAAGTGAAAGAGAGAATATTTAAAAGATACTCCTTTTTCAGAGTAAAAAAGAGAGAGAAAAAAAAAAGAAAAAACAATCATGCTTAGTTGAATGTTACACGTATCCATATCACAAATGCATTATTGAAATAGAGAATTTTTCTTCTATAATATTCTGTTTACCTTTGTCGGTTGCTGCCGTGGATTTTAAGTATATTCTTTGGGTGGATGTGATACAGAGAAAAAGACACTGCTTTCATACAATTTTAAGTATATACGAGTTTAGAATTCGAGTTTTACTATAGTAAAAAGTTCTTAGAAATAGTCGCATTTAATTTTTTTGCTACTAGTAAAAAACTCTCACATAAAATCATATCTCAAATCGAATTAAAAACTCAAATCAGCGAACTAAACGGGCTATAATCCAAAGGATCGATTCAATTATTGTTGTAATTAACGAGTTTCGTTGTTGTAAAGTGTACAGAAAATAACCTGGCCAATATACTAGAAATCTACCCTTCCTTTAGTGATGGACAATTATTTATAAAGAGAATGCTAAATATTACTTGTGGTTAAACCAATGCACCCCACCACCAAAAAAGAAAAAGAAAAAGAACAAAAAAGCCAAAAAAAAAAAGAAAAAGGAAATCTTTATGGGGTCTTGTCTTATTTTATAGTGGGGAATTTATAATGGGAATAATAGTGACGTTTATTGATTTATATTGATGTGATGTTTTGGTAGGTATTTATCAACATGGTTCCTAATGGATGTGGCATCAACCATCCCATTTGAGGCACTCTACTACTTGTTCACTGGCAATAGGAAAATCCCACTCTCTTGTTACCTCTTGGGAATGCTTAGGTTTTGGAGACTTAGACGAGTCAAACAATTCTTCACCAGGTTAACTGACCTTTTTATTTTTTGTCAATTCATTTTCCATATGATAATTCTTTATCTTATAGACCCAAAAAAAAAAAAAAAGAGAAATAAAAAGTAACATATCTTATTTCTCACTTTGTATAGGCTTGAGAAGGACATCAGGTTCAACTACTTTTGGACCAGATGTGCCAGGCTTTTATTTGTGAGTTCAATTTTCTCTAACCTATAATCTTTCCATTTCATAGAAAATTTAGTTATCATACATTAGGGACAACAAAAAAATAAATAAATAAATAAAGGCCAAAATGTTCATCAAATTCTAATAATATTTGTGTATGCAGGTGACACTGTTGCTAGTACATTGTGCCGGATGCCTTTACTATCTGCTAGCAGATTTGTATCCGCATAAAGGACAGACATGGATTGGAACTGCAATTCCGAATTTCCGGGAGACTAGCCTTTGGATTCGTTACATTTCAGCCTTGTATTGGTCCGTCACCACCATGACAACAGTCGGTTATGGCGATCTCCACGCGGTCAACACTGTGGAAATGATCTTCATCATATTCTTCATGCTCTTCAATCTTGGCTTCACTGCTTACATCATTGGCAACATGACGAACTTGGTCGTTGAAGGAACCCGCAGGACTATGGAATTTGTAAGTGTTTTTCTACAAATTTGCATATAGTTTTGGAGTAGCGACATATGCTTGGAACTTGAGATGAAAAATGTTTGGCCTTGTTTTTTTCTTTATGGTTTGAAGAGGAACAGCATCGAATCAGCGTCGAATTTCGTATCCCGGAATCGGTTGCCTGCGAGGTTAAAAGACCAAATATTGGCTTACATGTGCTTAAGATTCAAGGCTGAGAGTTTGAATCAGCAGCATCTGCTTGAACAGCTACCGAAATCGATTTGCAAGAGCATATGTCAGCACTTGTTCTTGCCAACTGTAGGGAAGGTTTATCTTTTCAAGGGTGTTTCCAAGGAAATACTTTTGCACTTGGTAGGCTACTTTACCTTTTTTTTTTTTTTTTTTTTTTTTTGAAATGGCAAAAACAATTATGCATACATTGAACATAGAATTCATCTATTTATTTTCCCGGAAGTATTTCTTCCATTTCAAGTTCATCTAGTGAAGAAGCAACTACAATTCAAATATCAAGAATACAGAATTATTAGATTCGCTTGAAGTCAATTTAGCTAGACTAGTGACTGGATAACCGAATTACCGATTAATCTGCAGGTTGCGAAAATGAAGGCAGAGTACATACCACCTAGAGAAGAAGTTGTAATGCAGACTGAAGCGCCAGATGATGTC
This sequence comes from Morus indica, assembly GCA_029231665.1. NCBI lineage: Eukaryota > Viridiplantae > Streptophyta > Magnoliopsida > Rosales > Moraceae > Morus > Morus indica. The sequence goes on from JACAGA010000006.1 coordinate 19,023,420, forward strand.
TACATTATTGTTTCTGGAGAAGTGGAAATAATTGATTGTGAAATGGATAAAGAGCTTGCAGTTGGGACTCTACAGTCAGGCCACATCTTTGGAGAAGTTGGAGCTCTTTGCTGCAGGCCACAAGGATTTACTTACCGAGCCAAGACTCTTTCGCAGCTTCTGAGACTTAAAACCACCGATCTAATCGAAGCGATGCAGGCCAGAAAAGAAGATAACCTACAAATTCTCAAGAACTTCCTTCAGGTGATTCTTTTACTCTTTTAGTTTTTTGAAGAGCAAGTGGATTTAAAAACATGTGGCTCATGCTATGTTGCCTTGCGCGCAGTATCACAAAAAGCTTCAGGATCTTAAAATCGGAGCATTGCTGGTTGAGGGCGGGGAAGAAGAGGGCGATCCCGACATGGCAGGTAATTTGTTGACCGTTGCCCGCACAGGAAATGACGGGCTTCTGGATGAGCTTCTCAAGGCAAAGCTTGATCCAGACATTGGAGACTCAAAAGGAAGGACTCCTCTGGTAAGTGTATATGTTTCTTCTACTCAAATTCTATTGTAGTTTCAAACATAATTAAATGAAATCCAAAATTCTAAAAGAAGTTGTGAAAATTAGTTAAAATTGATTTTAAATTAGAGCCTATTAAACTGAACTAATTCAGAAAAATCATTCCACTAGGTATTTACCTCTATTATAATGGCTTCATACTTGTAGGAAACTCGTGATTTCTTTAGTATTTGGTGATCTTGAGTTATTAATGCAAAACTTAATAACTAAGTATGCAAATTTGTTCATCTCAAAATGCATACTCTCTAATGGTGCAACAAGATATAATTATATGTTTGTGTTAAATTTTTCTTCTTTTAATAAACCAGCACATAGCAGCATCTGAAGGTCATGAAGAATGTGTATTGGCGCTCCTCAAGCATTCTTGCAATGTACACTTAAAAGGTCATTATTTCTTCTTTTGTGCCACAGTCTCTCTCACTTAAATTGTTTTAGTTTGTCAGCTTGTTGCGTCCAAAGTATGAAATGTATCTACTTTGAGATATCTTCATCTTAACATTACCATGCTATTTTACATGGCAGATATGAATGGCAACACAGCATTATGGGAAGCTATTGCATCAAAGCACCATACCATATTCAATATGCTTTACCACTTTGCTGTCCTTTCGGATCCATACATCGCCGGGGAACTTCTATGCACCGCTGCGAAAAGAAACGATGTCACAGTGATGAAGGAGCTCTTGAAATATGGATTAAACGTAGACTCGAAGAACCACCACGGGTTGACACCAGTACAAGTAGCCATGGCAGATAACAATGTGGACATGGTGAACTTGCTTGTGATGAACGGAGCGGAGGTTGTCAACGCGAACACATACGAGTTTCCTTCTACGACTCTGAATGAAATGCTGGAAAAGAGAGAGGTTGGATACCGGATTAACGTGCCTGAAACTGCGCCAAATGAAGTGCTTTCGATGCAAAGGGAAGCAGAGAAGAGAAAATCTGATGGAGTAAATTGTCCTAGAGTGAGTATATATAGAGGTCATCCAATGGAGAGGAAAGAGACCTGTTGCAAGGAACCTGGGAAGCTAATTAGGTTGCCAAGTTCATTAGAAGATCTCATAAAAGTTGCAGGTGACTTTTTCTTCTTCTTTTTTCCCCCCTCAATGCGTTTATGATAAATTATTTCCAACTTTCTTCATCCAAAACCATTCTGAGGAAAGTATACCTAATAACATGTGAAAGTAAACTGTCCTTATTTCTTGGCAAAATAAGAGAAAAGAAAAGTGTAGGCATTTATAGCATATTCATGCTGTTTTAACAAAATAAACATCTATGGCCAAAATTTGAACATAAATTTTTTTTTTTTTTTTTAGAGAAAACAGTGTTCCTTTTGTTTGAATCATAATTCAACCAGTCAAACAAAAGACCACTATTTTTAGTTTTTAACACATGAATTTTTCACCATTGGATTTTGTTGGAAGCTCCTTTGATCATTTTTCAAACAAAATTGCAAAAGAAACAAAAAAAAAGAATTTTTTTTTGTTATATACATGTCAACATGTTCTAACTCTTCTACTAATTGATTTCTTGTTATTTTCCAATCCCTTAATTGAAGAAAACTAGAAAGTAAGGTGCCCTTAGTGGACTTACAGGCTTAATTAATTAATCAAACAACAAACTGGAAAATACAAGTTTTTATCTTTTTTTGCTCATAGAAACAACATAACTTGTATTTTTCAGTTATTATTTTGAAAGTTTTTTTTTTTTTTTGATAATTGGGAGAGCATTTCTTTTGATTTTCAGATTTATAACTTGATTTTTTTTGTTTGTGTGGTTTTTGTTACTTCAAACAGGCGAAAAGTTTCGGTTGAATTGCAGAGAAATAATTGTAACGAACGAGGACGGTGCAGAAATTGATTCGATTGAAGTGATTAGAGATAATGATAAGCTTTTCATTGTGGAAAATAACACAGATTAATAATTAATTCATTGACCATTAAGGTCAAGTCTTGGAATTTAATGTGATCGATAGAGAAGTTAACATTCACTAAAGTAACAATTTCGCTTGTAATGTTAGCTCCTCGTGTGGATCTACTTTCAAATTTTGAACTGTAAATGTCACACAATCAATTGAAATGTATTAATATAAAGTTTCTTATTGCCTAACTTCTTTGAAGCACTTTGGGCCACATGTTTCTGAGACTTAATTTCTAGAAATGTTTAGACGACCTTCAAAAGAGCTTTTTTTTTTTTTTTTTCTTTTTAAAAATAACTTCCCCTATTAGAACTTAGAAGGTAGCTTCCTAAAAGTGTTTTTGTTGGACTTGACTCAATTGGGCAGCTATAAGTAAGCTTGTCATTTGACTTAATTAGGATTCTTAATCCGAATTATTGTCTGCATTTTATTATGAGAAGTTATTCAGTGTATCACATCATATTACTTATGTGGTCATATTACTTATGTGGTACACCCGTTTAATGCGATTGTATCATCTAGACATTATGTTAACTTTTCACCTTTATTTTTCTCTTTTTTAATAGGTATTTGCATTGATTATTGAGTCAAAAGTACTTATTATACTACTTAATTTTTTTATTTTAATGATTTAACTTAGACAAAATATCTAAATGGTACAATCTTATTAAATGAGTATACCACATAAATAATATGACGTAATACGCTCACTGTATTAAATAATTCCTCTTTTATTATTTGTGATGTTTGTTTTTAGTAATTATGGCAAGACTTTTTTGATTGGTTAACGGGAAATTGGGATGGGTGGCAGATTCTTCACCCAACCAAAAATTTATGGCCGCAGTTTTTGAATTTTTAATAGATGACCAATCATTGAACAAATATTTCTAGGATATCCTAATTTATCCCCTGTTCTTCTTCTTACTATTTCACGGTCTTTCCGACGAGGACAAACATTTAGGGATGTAGATGACACCAGGAGCTGTTAAAGGAGTTGATGACACCGGGAGTTGCAATGATGGAGCTCAGTCACAATCTCTTTCACGAAGACGGCTCAAGATCTCCTTGTCTCCTCAATTGCGAAGTTTATGCTAGTCTTATGGCTTGTTCATTTAGAGTAAAACTCAAAAAAAAAAAAAGTTTGAACTCAAGTTACAATTTTATTTAAGTTAATGTTCGTTTGTAAAATTTAAGTTTGAACTAGAGTTTTAACTTGAGTTTGGGGTTAAAATCTGAATCCAAGTTTCCCGTTCAACTCAAGTTTTTAAATTCAAACTCAAGTTAATGAACAATATTTTTTCTATTCTTAAAAACGTCATAACTTTTTCGTTTTAATTCTCATTGAGATTATTTTTTTTCTATATGTTCACAATGAAAAGATGAATAAAATCTCACCCATATATCCTATTAAACTTTTCATCACCATTGAGTTTTTATTAAAATATTATCTAAATACAAATTCAAGTTTTGACTCACTAAAACACAAACTCAAATAGATTTTCAATTTAAATCATAACTCAAATATGCACATCTAAACACAAACTCAAGTTCTCAAGTGTGCAAAGGCGACAGTGGCCGGGTAGAAGAGAGGGTTTGATATAAGAACTAGGTGTTTAGGTTATTAGTTATACAAGAAGGCTATTTTTTGTCTTTCTAAGTGTATTAATAAGAATAACGACCATTTAACTAATTATAAAAAACTGGTGACATGTTCTTAAATGGGGTCCTTTAAATGGCTCATTTTCCCTCAAATCCCCTGGTTAAATTAAAGTTACCAGGAGTAAGTTCTTTGACCCTTTTTTACTTGCATTGATTAAGCAATCACACATTTTTTCAGGTTCAAAACTTGTATCAAACCTCTCATAGGAGTGGAATTTTACTGCTCCAAAACTTCCAAAATTAAAACCTTATTTTCATAGATTACTAACTCCTTTGTAAACCTCTTGTAATGTAATTTATTGTGACATAGATAGTCAACATCTCAAGTTAAAGGCGATCGTTGTAGAAGGTGTAATGAACCTTAAGTAGAGAAGTCACTGGATTGTATTGGGAGATCATACTGAAAAGACAATTGTGAGCGTGAAAAGGTGGGTAACAATTGACGTAGGCATATTACTGAACTGCTATAAAAATACATTACGCTCTCTTCTTGTTCTTTTATTTTAGTTGGACTTATTTCTATTGTTTATTATATTGATTGTTGCTTCCTTCTTTTATTAGATTATGTCAATTGAGAGAGCATTTTATTATAGAGTGGATACGGTTAAAATTTATTATATCATTTGGAATTAATCACATAAACTTTCGATAATTATTAAGAAAATTGAAAAGTTTTAAAAACCTATATCTGTCGTCTCTCCTGCTCTCTTTGGTAGTCATTATTAGGCTAAAAACTTCGACTCCATCTTTGTCGTTGTTAATCGATTCTTAAAGATGGTCTACTTTATCCATTGTAAGACATCTTGTTCTGCAAGATATACCGACTGCATGGCTCACCTTTGATTACAATGCTTGCTTTCTCAAGCACTTATGGTGAAGTTTGTTGGAAAAATGGCTTGTTAAGCCATCTTAAAGGCCCATTTTGAGTCCCATATTAGAATGGACCCAATAGGTTTTTGGGACGAGTCTTGATGGGTTTGCGCTCTCCATTATGAGGAGATCGAAAATGAATATTCATACACTCAAAATGGATATTGGATGAATGAGAAATTGATGTTCTAAGTATGTCACTTAGAATAATTAAGATAGTTGAAAATTGTAAAAATCTCACATTGGCTAGGAATGAAGCCTTGGTGGTGTTTATAAGTGATTGCACTTTGAAGCCTAGGTAAGCATGTATACCAGAGAGGCTTTCTCACACCCAGAGGGTGCAAATCACGGTCCCGGCGGGTTAGGGACCCAATGTGTACGCCTGCGGACACGAATGCCGGACCCAAAAATCCACTCTATGTGGGCTTTGTTTTGCAATTTTTATTTTTTGATTCGGCCCAAGACCTTCCACATTCAGCCAAAACCGTTTGACTTGGGGTTAATGAGCTTAATGGTGGTTAACGGGGGCTTAATGGTACACTTAATGGCCAATTATGGCATCAGTTTTGCCTTCATAAAACTTGAACCTACTATGGAATTGTGGCTAGGTTCATCATGCACATTTTGCACCTTTAAGACGCGTGATTAAGCCCCATAATGTCATGCTTTGTAACATCTTTTTCAAGAGTCTATATAAGCCATGCACCACATGAAGGAGCACAACATTTTTAGAATTCTCTTCTCCTTTCTCTCGGTTTCTCTCCTCTTCTTGAGTTCTTTTGCAAATTTTTTCCCTTTGTAGTGTGTTTTTTGGTGATAGAGGAAATGTACAGTTCTAGTTCGTTGAGACGGTTCTGATAGTGCGTCGTTCTATTGTTTTCATTGCATTATGGGAGATAGACATCCAACGTTACCTCAAGCACTCGTCGGAGGGAACGAATCTGTTTTAAGGAAAGCGTGATTCACGTGCTTCGACATCCTTACCAATTTGTTTTTCAAGTTTGGTAGAAAGGTTGAATTTGTGTTGTAACAATTTTGTTATTTTGTTCTTATAAAAAGTTGTTATATATATTGTTCTTATTTGTATTATCCATACTAACAAAGTTTCTAGAAACTTCTTAAACACCAGCTTGAGTTTCAATAGTCCTTAGCATCCTCTGACTAATGGTGAAACTTCTCAACATATTGTGATCTTTCTTATTGGAATACCGAAGGGAAATTAGCTTGCTCTATCTCCAACACGAATGAGTATTACATGTCAAATGGTCGAAAAACTTGTCATATGAGACATTGTATTTTTCTTTCCAATAATCTCAAATGGCGAAAAAAGAAGAGTATTATTAATGGTATAGAGCGTGTGTCATAAATGAAAGGTTTTATGTAGAGAAGAGATGCTTGAGTAATTGGATAAAAATCCAATAGTTGATATTTGCGAAATTACTTGATGGGTTATAGGAAAAAGAAAACATTCTTCTAATTATCTGCATTGGAGAAAAAGAAGTGTCTTCGTTTAATTACCTTATTGAAAAATTTTAAAAGTTCAACATGATCTTAATTTGATCTATATTGAGAAAAAATATATGTGATAATATATTGGGGATATTAAGGAATATAGAGGGTAAAACAAAAGCCACAGGTGCTGAGTAGATGCTATAGGATAGCATATGAACTGCATCCTAGTTACAATGATAGAGAACTTTTTTTTTTAATTCTGACATTTATACATTCTACATTGATAAAAGAAAGTATTGTGTGGCTTTTTGAATTCAATAGAGCACTATAAAACCCTTCCCAGACGACTTAGAAGCAGTGCGGAGTAAGTAGTGGACTCAAGAATTCCGTAGCTTGAGTGGTTCAAGGGAAAGAGTTGTGCATTCTTCCATCCTTGTTGTACGATGTAAGAATTGTATATTATCGGATTGTAAACTTTGAATATCTAAATTGTAGTTAATGTTTGTAAATGTTCTTTACATGTTTATGTTTGTATAATATTGTATATCTTGTGGGTAAACCTGTCTTATCAAAAAGTGTGAAAATGCCCATTACTTTCTTGTAATTTAATTTCAATAAAAAAGTGGGGCTTGTTTGAAAATTGCTTTAATATTTTACTTTTAATTTTGATTATTATATTTTCAAATGTTTAACTACTTTCTTAATTATATTTAACTTCTAAACGACCTTCCACGCCACTAATCTCTATTTTGGGGCGTGTCAAGCACTTAGATATACTATAACAAATTGCAGATGACGCCACCATAGGAAAACCCATCGTGTAATGTCTCCGGTAAAAATACGACAGGTAATCCTTTTGTGTTTCAAAAAACTATACCGAAAAATATATGACGTCGTATAAAATATACCTGGTATGACAGTTTTGTACGACAGTTTCTACCATCGTACAATCCACTAGAAAAAAAAAATTGCGTTCAAATTTTCATAAAAGTTTAAAAATAATAATTTGCACTGCTAGCTATCATGTGTTGATACAGTAGCATCAACCTATGATTTTAAAGAAATTCATCTAACACATAATAATATTATTGGTTCCAAATTTAAGAAAAATATAAATTATCTAAAACTCAGTTATGTGAGAATATACAGTCTACAATATTGATAAACCCTCTACCAATACCTTATCCTAAACCTTTCCATTATCATGATATGGAAAAAAAATATATATTGATAGCAAGTCAAATTAATAAGAAAAAGTTTAAGATCTTACGATGTGGTAGACTAGGATAACTTATGATGGTTACATTAACTATGTTAGAAAATAATGGCATCGAGTGCGCAGCGGAATTCAAAAAAAAAAATTAATCAACGTCAAAGCCAATCAAAACATGTTCATAATACTATATAACATAAATAAATATATATATATATATATAAACTTATTGAGTAGCAAAAAGAAAAGTCAAGAAAACCACTCAAATTCAATTAAGACAAGATAGTTAAGAAACTTTTTTTAGTTATTCAGTTAGTTTACTCAAGTAGAGTCAAATATGTAGTAGTTAAGTTTCTAAATGAGGATTAGTTTGTTAGTGTTTATGCCCTTAGGAATAAATGTAACAATATTCTTTGAGACATTTTGACTATTAATAAAGATTTATTTATTTCATATATCTAAGTATTGTCTTTTTTATGTTCATACTACTAAATAAGTTTATATATATATATATATATATATATATAACTAAAGACATCCCGTAATAACTGAATAAGGATCCAAGCTGTGACTCACAACGATCCACCTTAAATGCAAGATATGAGCATGTTGATGATGCTTGACTTTTTTCTTCTTCTTTTTGCTTTTTTTTTTTTTTGCTGGCTTCCTTTTGGGTAGTAGTAGGTTTACTAATACAAGGAAAAGAGGTTTGTTATACATACTTATATACGGCTGGCTGTATATGTGTGTGAATTTGCTTTGAGTTTCATTCATTTGAGGATGTTTAATCTCCTTTCTTTCTGCTGATTGTGACAATTCCCTCTTCCTTATCTAGTTTGTTGTAAATGGTTATGTTTGAGATTGAGAGATTTAAGTATAATTCACTGATGATAAGTAATGGCTTGTGCTAGCTTGTAGTTTTAATTTATATGATATTTATATTTGGCTCCCTTCGCTGGCAGATACTCTTGTTCTTTCTTTTCCTATTTCTTTATTTTATGATACCTTGTGCTTGTGAGTTTTTTTTTTTTTTTGGTTATAGCAATCTTGTGTTTTCCTTTGCTCTTTGCTTCCATTATTCTTCGAGAAATGTTGAGTCAACAGCCAACAAACACTCTAACAGCCCCTAGAAAGAATAGTATAGACAATTGATGAAGCTTCTTGCATTATTCTGTTTTTGTGGCCCTAATTTGAGTTTGTTTCTTTGTTGATGAGATGCGATATTTGTCATATGCTTATTGCTTTTTACTTTTTATTTTTGGTTGAACCTATGCCATGGTACTTTCAAGTTTTTAAATTCTTTGTGGTTAGTTTTGCTTGTTTGGAGGTGTGACAAACTAAATGCTATTGAATCATTGGACGCATTTAGAACTCGTTCCAAATTGATTTTATTTTTTGTATGAAAATAAAAAATGAAAAAGTTTTCAATCTCAGACAAAAATTATTTTTAAAAATGCGTTTGGTAGTTTTAGCAAGAGATTATTTTCAGTGTAAAAAAAACTATTAATGTCTCTGTTTCTCTACCTCTACTCGAGAGAGGAGAAAACGAAAACAAAAAATGGCTAAAAGTCATTTTTCATTTTTTTCTCATTTTACACTAAATCAAAAAATCATTTTCATTTCCATTTTTTTTGTCGATATTGCACCAAATGTCATTTTGAAAACGTTTTTATTTTTTTCTCGAAAAATGTAAAAAATAAAAACGGGATCAATTCTAACACGGCCATTAGGTCTATATGGATGGCTAGTATGGAAAGTGAAACTATTGACCTTACCAATAATGATGATGCAACTGTTTGGACTCAAAAGCATGAAGAAACTTGCATCGACCTTATGGAGGAAGATCGGTCCTCGCGGGAAATAGGTGTACTGCAACCTTTACAAAACCTGCATCGAAGCGTATTTGAGAAGAATTATGTGCACAATCCAAAAGGAAGCATAGTGAGATGCAAGTGAGGAACAAGTTTAACATGTAAAAACAAAAGCAGGACTTTAAGATGTTGAAAGAGAGAGGTATTGGGTATAAATGCAGTGACTGCACAAGTTACTGCAACTGATGAAGTATGGGAATGACTTTTTCTAGGGTAAATCCTTATTCTTGCTACATTTATTTATGCTATCTTTTAATTAAATTCAGTGGTTTAATTTATGATAGTTTATGTCATGTAGGTTCACAAGTCTGCAGAAAAAATTTAAGAAGGGTTGTCCATTTTATGACAAGTTGTGCACTATTTTTGGATATACTACCACTAAAACAAAAAGGGTTATTAGCGACAATATTTATCGTTACTAAAATTGCAGTATTAACGATGACATGTTATCACCAAAAAGAAAACAAAATTTTTGAACGACTTGTCGTCGCATTCACTATTTGCGACGACATATCGTCGCTAAAATTTGTCAAATTATTCATGACAACATGTCTAAAAGGATGGTGTAAATGATGATGCAATATCCAGTTCGCGTAGGACTAACGAAACTATTGTAGATGGGAGTAGTGCTAAAAGGAAAGACAAGTTGGACTCTATCCCTAACTCTGGGAGTAGGAAGATATCTAATTTCTCATCAGCTTTGGCATCCGCTTCGGAGGCATATAGTGAATCTTCCAATTTTGGAGAAAGATTGATATGTTGGAGAGATCAATTACAACATCTTCCACCCATCAATTACTAAGGGAGAGTGTTAAAACATTGGATGAACTTGAAGGAATTGATGGAGAGGCATATGCGAAAGCAATCAACAAGTTTGAACAAGACGTGTACGGAGGGCATTGTTTCTAGAGATGCCTTAACATAGAAGAAAGGATTTGGTGCTGAATTTGAAATGAACAAATATTGAGTCTCGTTCATTTTACCAATTCGAGTTTTCAGTTCTAAGTTTCTATAGTTAAAAATTCTCAGAAAGTGTCACATCTAACTTTTTCTGCTACAACTAAAAGCTATCAGAAAATGTCACATCTCAGCTTGAATTAAAAACTTGAATCCGTGAAGCGAACGAGGCTATAGATTTAGACATCGATATGATTTTTTTTTTTTTTGGATCATTGTGTTAACATGAAACTTCTATAAAATATTTTTCGGATGACTAATTGACATGGTTTAGTTTTGATTATTACTATAACTTGATTTTATTTGTTACATGAGCATTATAATATTGATTATGGTTACCAATATAAGTTAGCTAGCAGGTTATAACAATGTCTTCAAATGTTGTTTGCTACAAGGAGTATGATATGCTTCTTGATGACTCAGATGATGAGTTTCGTGTAGTACTAATCTTAGTTGCTTGTGAAGAGTACCATAAGTTATATTTGTCCAAACAACCGTGTATAAACTCAAGTTTTGATTCTTTTAGAATGGAAAAAGTTGTCTTCAAGAAATTTTGTGATGTGCTCAAAGAAAAAAAAAATTGTTGAAGGATTCTAAATTTCTTTCTGTAGAAGAACAAGTTGGAATGTTTTCGTTTGTTGTTGGCAACAATGAACGACATCGTATGGTTGCGGAGCATTTTCAACATTCAACTTCGACCACATCCGAGTATTCATAAATATTATTGTTAAACTTGATGAACAAGTTTTTCTTTTTTCTTCTTAACATTTTTGTTTAAACTTTATCACAATACCTATTTTTTAAGTTAGGAAGAGAAAGCAAAGATGGATTAAGTGAAGCCTGTTGGTCCGCTTTCCACACCGGCCTGTTAATGCCGGCGGTACGATCCAAGTATTGGCTCCAACTTGTCGATCAAATCCTGGCACCAGGCTCGACACGTCAATCCGATCTTGATGTTGATCACATCTTGCTTTTTCTGATCTAGACATTAAGTTCATGTAATATTTTGTTTTCGTTTAAAAAAATATGTAACAATATTATTGTTATTAAACGTGTTTTTTGTTTTTAAAAACAAAATAAAAACAAATGTTAGTTACCAAACATGTTTTTGTTTTAGAAAATGAAAAATATAAACAAGAAAAAGATTTTTGTTTTTCTTTAAAGAAAAGTAAAGTAAAAACATTATCAAATGGGGCCTAAATTAACCAAGTGAGAAATCAATGGAACTAAACACTGGAATTGCAATCTCACTCAATCACTTCACTTGAACATCTACCTTTTCTTTGATTAATTAACCTAATCAATTTGTTAAACAAGAGCACCTAAATTATCCACACATCTCTTCCGCAAGTTGTGAATATACACTCTTCCTAACCAGTTTTCTATATTCCTATGAAAATTGGAATTAACAAGAGTTCATTAAATGCAAGACTCAAGACTGGTTATACATGCCAAAATAGATGTATCCCTAGTCTATTCATACACATGTCACTATATTAAGGGCAAACAAAACCAAAAATTCCTCTTTCAAGCTCATTACGTTTCCTAAATCACTAAATTATTGACCAAATAATTTAGAGCATTAAGCATAAATAGAGCAAATAACTCAATTAGGCAAATTATAAACCAAAGACACACCAAACATTCAAATTACATGATTGAGCTAATTTACAGTCCTAGAAAAATAAGATTAGTTCATAAAGAAAATAAAAATAAGAAATCACAAATCAACATCATTAAAGCTCAAAAGTTACTAAAAGAGAAAAAGATTAAGAGAAAAACTAGTATTGGAATCTCTAATCTTCAAGCCCTTCAAGTTCCTCTTGTGCCTTCTTGAAGTTCTCTCTCTATATTTCTTTTTTTTTTTTTAAATTTTCTTGCTGGTTTTTTCTCCTAAAAACACTTCTCTGCTTCCAAAAAACAAAACCATTAGACCTCTCATTTTTCCCCGAAAACGTCTCTCAGTTCTCCTTTTTTTTCCTTTTCTTTTATTTTTTCTTTTTATTTCTTTCTTTTCTTCGGCGCAAATTGGAGTACACTGCTGATCATGGGACGCATGTCACGGCACAATTTGGTGAGAGGAGCCAGGGCTAGATGGCGCGCAAGTGCTGGCTCAAATGGCGGGTGCACGCAAGCGTCAGTGTGCGCCTCCACAAGCACTAGAGTGAGAGGGGGAGTGTGTTGTGTAACGCCTCAAACCACCGTGGGGTCCACCTTACGGGACCCCAGCATAGTCATGTCTTATACTCGTTACTCATACATAATGTCCCCTCTAGACACCTAGTGTCCCTCAAGGATTTCTTTCACATCCCCTAACACTTGAGCCCAAGACATCCCTCATTTCTTAAGTCAAGTGTTGGTACCAATTAAGGCGTTACAAACAAAAACAAAAAATACAAAAAAAAAAAAAAACGCACATCAATTGGTACCAACACTTGACTTAAGAACCTTATAATGAGGGATGTCTTGGGCTCAAGTGTTAGGGGACGTGAAAGAAATTCCTGAGGGCTACTAGATGCTCAGAGGGAATAGTACGTATGAATAATGAAGTATAAGACCCGATTATGTGGAGGTCCCGCAAGATGGACCCTATTGGGGGTTAAGGCGTTACTTGTCAACTGTTTGAGTATTCAAACTGAACCTTACTCTAGAATGTTCTGGGTATATTAAGAAGATAAAGGTTCTTTCGCAATAACCGAAAGATCTCTTTTACCTCTTAAATTTGGTCCTTATGAGAAATATGTTTATTGTGATGTCCTTCTTATGGATGTTACTCAGAAAATGTTAGGACTTTCTTGGGTTGATGATCATGATGCGAGATATGTTGTATAGGATCAATACATTTTTAGACTTTATAGGAAAACTTTGACATTGAAACCTATCAAATAAAACAAAACAAACAAAAAAACTTGTGTGTCTAAACCTATTCTCCTTTCTCCAATTCCTAGTAAACCAAACCCGTCTATTGAGAGTGTTGGTATCAATAATGAGGTTGTGACCAAATCTATTGGTCCTGCTCCTTATGTTGATGAACCATCTCATCCAAAATCCAACTCCTCCAAACTATTGTTGAAAGTGGATCTCGTGCATGTTTATTTAAATTTCCTTCTAATTTGATTATGGAATTAATTTTCAATAAGGTAGAATTGTTTCCCAACCATGGTGATCAAAAGTCTCCAGTATTTTTTTTCTGCTTTTTCTACAGCAAGAATGTCTCTACAATCAACTTTCAAGCATCGATGGCTTGGTTCAAAATCCAGTATTAAGGCCGAGAGATTTCTTACTTTTCAGTGTTGCTTCATGATTCTTTCCACTTTAAACTCACCGGAGTTGAGTTTCTTCAACCCGATGAGAATGATGACGAATTAGATTTGATTATTTTAATATTTAAATTCAATTAGGATTATATTTATCTTTTTATTATTTTAAATTAATTTATGTTTATCTTTTTTTTAGAATAGGATTAGGATTTCATTTTCTATAAATACATTAGTGATTGTAATTCTTATGAAGGCTTTGTGATGATTAATGATTATTGAGATTTCAGTTTCCTGCTCTTGAGTTCTTGTTCTCCTCCTATATCTATCCTTCTGGTTCTATTTCTCTCTTGATTCTATTCTTCTCTATTAGATTTATTCTATAATTTCTACCCGATCCTACATCAATGATTTAATGAATATTAAGCATGAATTCAAGCACGTCATGAAGTCACACGTTTTTCTTTCCAAGTCATTCATCCGTTCACATTGTGTTTCGTTCGAATTGAAATATTTTATGTCACATAAAATTGTAAATATCTTTTGTGTCTTTCCAACACCACTAGAATCACTATCTATTTATTAAATTATTAATTAATATATTATATAATTAGTATTTCCTAATTAATAATTAATTATTTAATATAACACTATTGATAAGTACTAGAAAATGGAATCGAAAAAGGATAATTAACTTTTAATCATTTTCTAATTTCTTAATAAAAATCATTCTCACTGTTTTATTTCATTCTTGGTTTCAAAACATTTGCAAAATAAGCGCAGTTTATAGACTATTTTTATTTTTGTACCTAAAAAGGCGTTTAAAATTTTTTTTTTAAAGTCAAAAACTAATACTAAACACACCCAATGTTTCTCAAGAAGTTTTAGAGACTTTTTATGGATATTGAATAGATTTTAGGGATTTTAGAATGGGTAACTAACCCTAAAATCTATTAACATGCATGTTTCCGTTCACTTTACCGATTCGAGTTTAGAATTTAAGTTTTGTTACAGTAAAAATTCTCATAAACAGTTACATCTAACTTTTTTACTACAGTAAAAAGCTCTCACATAAAATCACATCTCAACGCGAAATAAATGGGTGTTTAAAATCAGCGGTGACAGATTCGTAATTATGAGCAAATATGAAAAATTCACGCAAGAACTTGAATTCGAACATTCTAGGTATTTTAACTACAACTTTTTACTCCAATATCAAAATTGAGTGAGTCAAGATGTGTTAGAAAGATAACGAAAAGTTCTACAATTATGTATGAAAAAAAAAAAATTCCTAGTTCGGACGATTTAAAGATCAGAAATTAGATTGAAACTGTCTTTTATAGAAATAGATAAATGACTTGTAAAGAAAAACGTAAAACTTGACGACGTACTTGAACCAGTGCTCAATTTTTATTAAAATCATATAATATAACATTTAGTAAGACATCAAAACATGAAAATTTCATATCATATCATATACATAAATATATAAAGATATTTATCATGTAACTTATCATGACATATATGTTCATGTATCATCATGATATACCGAGTCTTTTGTCTCGTTCGAGAAATTAATTAATAATTATGTTAGTAACATTCATAATGTCATTTACTTATGAATACTTATATTATTCCATGATAATGTTTCCTTGAAAATCGTAAAATTCAAATGGTTAGCTTAGAAGGCGTTACAAAACTTTGCAATTTGATTTTGTTTTTTTTTTGTTTTTATATCAGCATAATGCGATTTACGCCTCAAATGAAAATTACAGAAAAACGAGTTACATAACTTTGGGCCCGTTTAGTTCGCTAATTCAAGTTGAGATGTGACTTTATGTGAGAGTTTTTTACTGTAGCAAAAAAGTTAGATGTGTCTGTTTTTAAAAGCTTTTTACTGTAACAAAACTCAAATTCTAAACTCGAATCGGTAAAATGAACGGGGCTTTTGTGTTCACTTATTACTATCATCTTAGTAAGGATTTCTTTTGGTAGGATGCAATAGCCTTTTCCCCTGCGAGGCTGCGATTGGTCCACCCCAAACTGACCCATCAATATAAATTATATATATACATGGGGCACATGCTTGCGTGTACTAGTGCAGCTACATATAGCTTTACAATATTCCATTCTCATAATCTCTTGTGTATGTGAAAAATGTGATGCCTAAATTAGAAACCTCGAGCCCTAATAAAGAGGTTCTAAATTACAATTCACAATCCCACTTCACCATTTTATCATTAATTTATAACGATTTCCTCATGTAGGCCTCGTTATTGATAGTGTCAGTTTCTAATTATTAAATTTGATTAAAATCACGTCGAATTAAAAAAAATGCAAAACAGACATATTTTAATACACATCTAATAGCTTAAAAATAAAAAACTAATAATTCAATTTTTTTTAATCATACTAGAGAAACTCATTAATTTACAAAAGAACCAAACCAAAACAATGATAGTAATGATAGTAGTAGTAATGATAACAGCAATAATATTGATAATAAAAGCAAACTATTTTTAATTTAAAAAACACAAAACAAAACAAAACAAAACCAAAAACTATCTTGGAATACAAAACCAAAAGGGAAAAAAGTAGAATTTTAAGCCCAAAAAATAAAGGAACGCAAAAGTTAAAATGAGGGCAAACATCTAGCCCACAGATTCAAAGAGGAAACCAAATCAAAATGGAACAACGAGAGGCAGTGTCTCAAATCTCAATTAAAGTGGTCAAACTTTTGCAGCCCTGCTGCAGGGACATAATCTATCAACATTCCTACTTAATTTGCTTTCCATGTGCATACATATTGCATTTGACTGATGATATATGTTTACTTTTTGAAGGACTACAAAAGAAGCATATAAAGACTAGCAGAAACATGAATACGATAAACAACTATGAAATTTCATGGCTGCTTTCATTGGAGACTGAAAAGAAAAACTAATTAATAAAAAGGTGCATTTAGAGAATGTTACATTTACTCCACCATTAAAAATTGTATTTTAGTTATTAGATTTTTTTTTTCAACAATCTGATCTATAATAAGAGTTGTCATATGTCGCTCTCAGTAAATTTTAATGCGGTTATGCATAAATCTAATAATTAAAAAAACTAATCTTACGGTTAAAAATAATAATACTTAATGATATTGTAAAATAAATTTATCCACTATTAAAGATTCCTTTAAATAAAAAGGAAAAGTTAGAATAAGTTAAAGAAAAATTGGGACAGCCCAAGAAGGCCTAGTAGTACTTGATCACCAATATTAGTATTCATCTCTCTCTACATATATACACACTATTGATGCATATAATTGCTCTGCAATATGTCATTATTTCCCATTTAACAATGAAAATAGAAGATTCCCAATCATCCCATCCACCCTATATAGGAAACAACCATAATTGCACCCAACAATACTATTAACCCATAAAGCTAGAAACCTGAGCTCCAAAAGCCCTACCCACTTCTTCCTTCTTTATTCATCTTTTCTAATATATATATATATATATATATATATATATATATATATCAATCTCCATCATTCATTTAACCCACCATATAGCATATATACCACACTAACTTTTTCTTTCTTTCTTTTCCTCCCTTTTTCCCTACCTGCCCTATTTGATGGATCCTAATTCATGCACCACAAATTCCGTAAGTGGGTTTTACAATCTCCTGAGTCGTGAGCTCAACAATCTCGACCAAACTTTTCTCTCCCACAACAACTTCATGTCCATTCAGTTCCTTCAACAGGTGCTCTCCTCGCTCCAGTCCTTCAATTCCCAGCTGACCCTTTTGGTTCAGAAGCTTCACTTGCCCACCGGAGAGAAATGGCTCGACGAGTACATGGATGAAAGTTCCAGGCTCTGGGAAGCCTGTCAAGTCCTCAAATCCGGAGTCTCCGCAGTCGAAAATTTCGTTGCGAGTGCCACTAATATAGTCTCTTCTCTTGATAATTACCACCATTTAAATCCTGTAATGTCTCGCCAGGTTAGTATAAAGGGCCAGTTTAGTATTGCCGTAGCTTTAAAAATAATTATTGTTAATATTAAATCATATCAGAATCAACACGATATATGATCGGTTAAAAATGTCTTTTCAAGCCAGCTTTCAAAAGCCTTCACAAGTGATATAGTTGTGTTTTTTTTTTTTTTTTTTTTTCACTGCAGAAGTATGGCATAAAAGTGTAGAACAATAGTAAAATTATTATCAAACATGATGTCTTATGTATGTGTGTGGTGAATTTTCGTTTTCAGGTTATCCGGGCAATAAGTATTTGCCAAAGGGAAACTGTAGGGTTGGAAGAGGACAATAGGGTGTTGATGGAAACAAGAATCCAACAATTGTCACTTTGCGATGATCTTAATTGGATTGACGTTCCAATGGATTCCAAGTTCAACGGGTTCAGCGGTTTTCGCGGCGTTCTTCACGCAATGAGGAAAGTTAGCTCATTCCTATTGCTGATCCTGTTCAATGGCCTAGTCTTTTGCTTGCCTGAATCCTCAAGTTTTAATGATCAAGGAGATAATTATGAAGCAAATGTAATATTGGGTTCTGCTGGATTCATGGTTTCAATGGCTATATTGAGGCAAAGAGTTGCAAACGAGATAGAGCAGTTTTATGGGCAATCTGGAATACTTCTTTACGAGTTCCGGGGGTCGAAAACCGCCATGGAAGAGCTGAAAGTTGTGCTGGAAAGAATGGCGGAGTTTGAAGAAGAATCTAATGATGATGATGATGGTCATAACATTAATAATGATGATTTGCAATATCAGATTGAGAAGTTCAGATCAGGGTTTGGATTGCTGAGAAGTGGGGTGGAGACTATAATTGGACAGCTTGATGATTTCTTTGATGAAATAGTTGAAGGAAGAAAGAAGCTTTTAGACATGTGCTCTTCTCATTCTCATAGGTAGACATTTTGGTACATGCTAAGCCATAGTTAGAGAAAAAGGAAAAGAGAACCAAAAAAAAAAAAAAAGGGAAGAGAGAGAGAGATTTATGAAATTAAACATTATTAAAAAAAAAAAAAAAAAGTTGAAAAAGTTTAGTTGCTGAAAGGGCATACAAATGTCATGGCCTGTTTCTTTTTCTTTTATTGTTTTTTGTTAATTTTGCCAATATGTTTCTTTGCTTTCCTTTTGACTTTTGATCTCTTAGCTTTGCAGCTATGTACATTAGTTCTTTTTTTCTTTATTTTCTTCTTCTTTATATATACAGTGATACCCATGAAAGCTGTTAAAGGGAGCATTTTCTCGGAATTCCATAAGTGGAAAAATTCCGGAGGAGAAAAGAAGATGATTCTTCCTTTGAAGATAAAGCATTATTATTACTATTGAAAGATAAGAAACAAGAGGAATATGTAAATAGACCAATAGCTTCAATAAAAAGCATTTTTTTTTTTTTTTTTACCTAACAGGAGAGATTCTTCTCTTTAAAGAATGGAAAAGATAGTAGAGATAAGAGGAAATTGATGCTTCAATATTGTTTGTCCCACATATTGCTGAAGCCACTCAAATTTTGAAGTGTGAACTAATGTTTATACATGGAATTTGTCACGCCCCAATACAGGGATTAGTGATGTAGAGACTCGTTTAGAAGTTAAACATAATTACAAAAAATATTTAACATTTGGAAATATAATAATCAAAATCAAAGTAAACTATTAAAGTAATTTCTAAACAAGCTTCACATTTAGCTGAAAATAAATTACAAGAAAGTAATGGGGACTTTCACACTTTTTGATAAAAGAGGTTTGAAATTGAGCCTCTGACATCATTCAGGACTTTACCCACAGGATATACAACATTGTACATATATGAATGTGTAAATATCATTTACAGACATCAACCACAATCTAGAAATCTATAATTCAAAGTTTCAGAATTTACAATTCTTACATTTGTACACCAAGATAAAGAATACAATCTTCACTTAATCAAACGGTAGTAGTCTGGGAGGGGTTTAATATTTATAAAAATAAATAAAACATGAGCGGAAGACCCAGTAGAATGTATTTTGAAATAAACTTTATAAATAATTAAATAGATGAATAAGAAAATAAATAAAGACATTTAGTTCCAACACAATAGTCAAAACCTCACATCCTTTTTCTTAAAGGAAATATAAATTGAAAATTTCATATTACAGGCGTCAACAAGTAATTTATACTATGATAAATTGCTTACACAACCACAAGCACAAGCCTTATCACCACCGCAGTGGCCCAGTCCGGGTTTCAGGTTCTGCCCCCAAGGATACGATCTCCATATATTATCTAGGCCATCAGCAGGTTTACCAGTTCGCAAAATCTCTTATCTTAAGAAATCGTTCATTAAAATTCTAAAATAGTTCGTTATAATTCCAATAGCTAAAATCAAGCTATTGTGTTAAAATTCTTTTCTTTCGCAAACATGTCATTTCTTTAACACTTTTCCAAGGTCAAAACTCTTTTAAAAATAGGCTATCAAAGAAAGGGATAAAAAATTCTACCTCTTAAGCATCAAACATGTGGTTAGTGTTGCGCTATCCTAGCCTCCACTTCCTCGAAGCCTTCGATTCGACTCTTCAAATATCATTGATACGAAGCAATGCTTTAGGATTCATTTCTTATTCCTAAAGCAAACCAATCTCAATTATACACTTCGATTTCCTCTTAGTGTGCCTTAATCTAATTCCAGGTTTCATAAATCATTTCATATTTCAAATCATTATTCCAAGGGTTTTAATCTCAAAACATGGATTAAAGCTGCTAACCCATCTACTTTAGATCCTCAAATGAAAATAATTTAGGTTCTCTTCGAAAATCGAGGTCAGAATAGGGTTTCAAAAATGACTCCCCCTTTTCCTCTGTCAACCGACCGACTGGTGATAGAGAGGTGCATCACCACCGGTTGGCCAGTGTTGTGCAAACCGGTCAATCGCATAGGTCAGCCGGTGGAGAACAGTAGGGTGAGAAAACTCACTAAATCAGTTTAAAAACTTGCAAATCCGAGTTTAATCCGAAATATTTCAAAAGAAAATTACTAAATCCAGGTTCTAAATGACAAATCAAGTCCAAAGAACCAAAAATCCCCAATGTCCACCGTGATTTTACCCAAAATCCATCAAAATCCATTTCAAACTAAAAATAGATTTTCTAACAGAAAATTTGAGACTCAAGAGAAGTTTTTCAGAAATCTTACCTCAAATCCTTCTCTTGACATTGAAAACTCCTTGAAATTCTTATTTGGTTTGAAATTCGGATGATTTGGTGACAATTTGAACGAGAGAGAGAGTGAGAGGAACGAACGAGAGAGAGAGAGTGAGAGAGAGAAAGAGAGAGAAATGACAATGAAAGAGAGAGAGAGTGAGGGTGCACGGGAAGGAAAAAGAAAGAAAGAAAAAGAAAAAGAAAAAAAATGTGTGTCAAAATATTCAAGATGACAGTTTAGAAAATGTGTCTACACACACTTCTGGACTGAAATTATGAATACTGAAAACATTTAAATTCCTTGAAAGTATTTAAATTTACACAACAGAAACATTTAATAAACAATAATTAATTAACTAAATTAGATTAGGCATACTAATAATCTCAATTACCTTAATTAATCTAGTTTAATTTCTTGAGGTGTTACAGAATTAGATATCACTTTCATTATGTACTTAGTAACATGGTTAATTTGAAATAAAAACCTTATGTATATCCCTAAAATCTGAAGGTTGTAATTAAAAATAAATAAATAAAGTAGTGGAAACAATTTGCGTTTTTCTTTCTGATTGAAACTTTCTGGCAGTTGAAGAAAACTAATAACTCGCACTCAAATAATAACTTTAGGGAACAATGAAAAACAATATAATTCTTCCAAAAAAGAGTAGACAATTAATATAGATGTACTGACATTAAATCTAAAAATATATAAAACAATAATAATTTTTCAATTGTACGTAAATACTGTTTTAAAGATGAATATTTTAAAAAAAATAATAATAATATTAGCAAAAATATCTGTCGTTTCTAAAACTGAAGCTACTGCATTTTAAAAATAAAATCAAAATCATCTTTTAGCAACGATAAATTTCAAAGTGTCATCGCTAAAACATAATTGCCATGTCAGTTTATTCAAAAACATCTCCAAACTATTTTCGTATCATAAAAAGAAAAATTCCAACTTTCAGCAATGATAAATTTTTTAAAAAAAAAAAAAATCATCTCTAAATCCTTCAATCCACTTCATCTTGCTAATGGGGTGGCGAATAATCTGCGACAAGGAATTTGGTGAATTCGTTGCTAAATATTTTCAGTGATCAAAACACAAGGAGACCTTTTTAGCAACAAATTTTCATCGTCAATTTCAGGCCCGTTCACTTCGTTGATTCGAATTTATAATTTGAGTTGAGATATAATTTTATGTGAGAGCTTTTTACTATAGCAAAAAAGTTAGATGTGACTGTTTCTAAAAACTTTTTACTGTAGTAAAACTTAAATTCTAAACTCAAATCAGTGAAGTGAACAGGGCCGAATCATTTTTAACCACATTGCAGACTCCAAGGGATAAGAAATCAGCAGTGTTTGCTTGATCTTGGATTTAAACAGGCAGCTATTAGCTAATATGTGGAGTGTATTATTTCCTCTTTTTTTCATTGTGTTTCCTTTTGTTTCTTTATGTTTTGATCACTGAAAGTAATTGATTGTTGATTTCAGGCAAAGACAACAGGAGATATCCTCCTCCTGTCAACTTAAAAGAATGATTACACCATAAAAAGTAGATTATGCTACCTGCCATGAGACAATGACACATTTCTTAATTAACAAGTTAAAAAAAAAAAAAACAAAAAACAAAAAACAAAAACAAAAACAAAAGAAAAACAAAACCAAGTTTTTTGCTTTTTTTTTTTTATCATTCTGGTCCTCAAATTTCTTTCGTCTTCAAATCTTTATATATATCGTAGCAAATTTGATGAAAATTATAAGAGGAAATTTTCATTTAACCATGGTTTTGAAATCTCTTTTGACCTGTTTAATTCGCTGATTTGAATTTGTAATTTGAGATAATATGTAATTTTCTGTGAGAACTTTTTACTGTAGTAAAACTCGAATCAATGAAGTGAATGAGTCCTTTGATTCCATATAGCTCAAGCCAAGTATAGTAGCTCTTTTGCACTTCGCATTAAGAGCTAGGCAACCTTTGCTTGCCTTGTAATATATATTTAAATCCTCAACAAAGTTGTACCAATTTTTTTTTTTTTTTCATTTGAATACCTACGCATGTATATGGCTTAATGAAACTAATTAAGTACGACATACTGTTTATAGCCACACAATTATACTATTTTTTCTTTTATGGCTACTTCTAATCATAGTAATTCTGTTTAGTGATGTCGTTTAGACAGTATAAAGTTTAAGTTTTAAATGAAATTCTCTTATAGTCTATTAATTTTTCATTGAATATAAAAAGACCACACATACTAAGATTACTATATATTATGTTTTATTACTTAAATTGAGCAGTGCCTTTTGCATTCTATTATTGATTTATGGTCTAAATTTTCTATGATTAAACGTTAACTTGTCTTCCACTCACATTACATACTAATGTGCAGCATCCAAAAAAACACTGACAGAAAAGCACTAATTGGAAGGATCTGTCTTTTTCAATCTATATGCAAAAGTCCTTTAATGAAGAATATGAACCAAGAATGGAGCTACAACACTAATCTATTTGCACTTGAAAGACAAAAGAAAATTGAAAAAGATATTTAGGTATCAAAATCCTAATCTTTTCCCCAGATTTTTCCTTGTATGGTCATTGAGAAGAGATTTTGTGCCTTTACAATTGTGGAAACAGATCCTATATATCTCATGCATTAATTTTTAATTTCAAAGAGAGTCTTAAGAGTTGGGATAGTAAATGACTAATCATTTTGGTTGTGAAACAATGATGGAAAAAGTGGGCTGTAGGACACAGTGAGAGAGAGTGCTCAAGAGATTCCTGGTTTTACTCTTTTTTTTTTATAAAATTCAAAAAGTTGATTTTTTTTTCTTTTTTCTTTTCTTTTCTTTTGTGTATCTGAAGGATACTTTTGTCTCGTTGTTGCTTGGTTTTTAATGAAAGCATGAGAGAGAGAGAGAGAGAGAGAGAGTAGAGAGATGCCAATCTTTTATGATGAAAAGGTTGCTCAAAGTCTCTATCTAAACACCATTCCACTGACATGTTTGCTGTTCCTATGATTCATTCTTTCTTCTCCTCCAACGTCTTCCTATTTTGTCCATTAATTCTTCTCTCTCCTCTTGTCTCTTAGCAATGATGCGCATCATATATGTGTGCCTATTCATAACCAAATTCATGCCTCGGTTGGGTACTTCTATCCATGCTCCACCCTTGTTCTCTCCTCAATGCAATCATGAGCCATGTTCTCCTTTGCTTTGTGCACAGAGGCACCAACAGAAGAAATATATATATATATATATATATATATAGGAGAGAGAAAAGAAAAGAAAAGAGAGGGGGAAAAAATTTGCGCTAAAAGCACATGTAGCATTCTTCTAATTTTTACCGGCCAAAGAAATAAAATACCGGGTTTCTTCCTCTAAAGGAAAGCCACATATATACCAAAGTTATCACATCCATATCGGCTCATTCAATGCCTTTTTTTTTTTTTTTTTTTTTACGTCGCGTTTAGAATTTATTTTAAAATAATTTTATTTTTTATATGATAATAAAAATAAAAATATTTTCAATCTCAAACATAAATCATTTATAAAAATACGTTTAATAATTTTATCAAGAGATTATTTTTAATATAAAAAATTCTATTGTCTTTCTTTTTTTGTGCTCGAGAGAAAAGAAAACGAAAATAAAAAATGAAAAACGACTAAAAATTATTTTTTATTTCTCTCTCATTTTACATTAAATCAAAAAATCGTTTTCATTTCCGTTTTTTATCTTTAATTGTGTCAAACATCATTTTTCTCTAATTTTTATTTTTTTTCTCAAAAAAACGTAAAAAATAAAAAACAAAACTAACTCCATGTCAGTGCTCTTTGAGCCAGTCTTCTAATGTTTATATGACAATAATGCTAGAGTTGCCAATTCTGTATAAAGTATTGTAGTAAATACGCTAACATAAGCACGTTTTCTCGAAAATTCCTTGGGCTCAAATAGCTACCACATTAGTTAGTAACCAATATTTGGCTAATTAACTTACCATTGGGACCAACTATTATCCAAAACCTTGAAAATTTTCAAGTTATCACTGTTATTTCGAATGCTTTTGTTTGCAGCTTTTCTACATCCACGGTTAAATTTGACCATTGTATTGATACATTTAAACCTTTTGTAGCTTACAGATGATCTTGTAACTGAAAGCGAATCAAGAATAATTTTTTATAACATCCACAATACAGATTACTTTTTCTTATTAACTAAAAAATTAGAGGTATAAAATCGTAATTATCTCAAACTAAACTGAAAAATGGCATCAATAACAGCAACGGAAAACCAATAATAAGGTCAAATTTAGATTTTTCAACTTCGTTGGTTCTCATTAATCCAAAAATTTTAATTTGACGATAATGTTCAGAAAGTATGGATCAAACCTTTCATTACTGAAATTTCCAGTCAAATTTGAATTTCATTAAGATGTCTTGAGAGATGACCGGCTGCTGTACACAATAGTTATCTCTATTTTGCAAGAATAAAGAACAATGTACTGGGATCAAAGGGTTATTGACCCAACATTGCATGTACTGTACCAACCTTCATAAACGGCCCGGAGATTTAATCTTGAATGTCATATCAAACTGTAGAATATGAATTTTGCTTTCCTGTACAGAGACTGACCACTGTACTTACCTTTCTGCCACAGCCACAATGCCGACTCCCAACACCTGAATCCACCTCTGCACCAAACAGCGCATCGATCAACAAAACGATTCCGACTCCGTTACTCCATCCCCCTGTATTATACTGTGTAACAGTGATCGGCAAGAGGATGGCTACTTAAAGATTGCCAAACATAACAAAGGAGACAACCACAGAATGACATTGAAAGTCGACATGTGCAACAGAGATCTTTCCGGAACAAAAAGATGCAGTCCTTTGCGTTGCAGATCCAAAGCCAAGTCAAATGTCGAATCCTGGCATTGCAAACTGACTTGCGAAAGATTCGACTCGGATCCGGAGCTCTACAATATCTTTGTTGTTCTCCAGAGCCTTTAGGAACAGCTTTTGCGACTTACCATGTTCTCTCAGTACTGCACTAGCGATATGTGCAGCTTTGAGGAGAAACTCGGCAATTGTCTCGAAATCAGACTCCAGACAACCTCTTGACGTCATAGCAGGGGTACCTAAGTAGATTTCACAAAAACTTACATCATAACACACCCTTTTCCCAAAAGAAACATCAAGCCTGTATTTATAAACCACAAAGAAGCTCTCTAAAAGAACAAGTTATAAAGAGATTGTGTAAATGAGGACAATACGTCTCCAGAAAAAGAAAATAACCCAAAAGGTACATATGATAATCCAAACTTGCAATTTGCAAAATAAGATATCTACTCACCAATCCTTACTCCGCCAGGGGTGATAGTTCCGTTGTCACCAAAAATTGCGATCTTATTGAGTGTGATGTGACACATTTCACAGACCTTTTCGTAGTTCTTACCTGGAAATATAAATAGAAAAAACAGATGTTACAATAATCCGCAATGAGTCACTAAGGAGATTAAGCAAGAACTGGCTCTATGTTTAACTTAAGGTTTGGGTACTATAAAATTGTGTAGTCGTGCATTAATATTTAATTATTCATAAGCCATTCATTAGAGGCCGGAAAAACAAACAGAACAATACAAACAGCGTTCTACAATTTCTTCAATGCCAAAAGAGAGTGGAAAACAATAAAAGGATTGACCAAATAATAAAATAAGCCATTAACAATCGCAGTAAAGTTTTGTTCTTATCTAAAAAGGACAGGAAATGATCAGAATAAACTGCCACTAACGCCACTTCACAACAAACTACATGTGTAGTTGTTCTCGGCTGGTTGATAAAAGGAAAGTTAAAAAGTGGCTCGTCGTGATCAATCAAACAGCAGAAGCAATACTTTTTCCTAAATGAACACCCAAATGTCACCTCTCTATTTTTTCTGTGGCATTCAAATGTCTACCCACACATGAAGCAACGTGAATTGCTCATAGTTTATAAGAAAAAGCGATTCAGAAAAATGAAAATCATTCTTAACACATAAAAAGTAAAAACATGGTCATTACAAAATAGCCAGATAAAGAAAGCTACGTTTAAGTATTAAGGATTAGGAAGTTCAGACAGTAGGCCATGAAATCAATACCACCATTTCCTAGGCTCAACCTACGACTTGTTTGTTAAGAGCTATCTTTATGGAGTGCTCACAAAGAAATTTCAAGTAAGAAACAGAGGGAAGGGGCTCTATTAAGTTTTCTCAACTTTACAATTTACCAAATAAGATGTAAGTATCCGATAAAATCCTCCGAGTGCACTCCTTGACGAAGAAACTCATAAAACAATGGGATCTACAAGGGAAATGGCTAAAGCAGTGCATCAATTTCTAAAGATTGCCTACTCCCAGACTATCGACACAAAATACGTCAAATTATGAACAGATTGAGATAAGCATTCTCCAACTACAGTGTTTCTAATAATAGACAACTTTTTGTACGTTAATGGAAAGCCTCAACTTGTCGTAGCATGCTTAGCCTGAACGGAGCCCTGCAATGGTGAGCAACCACCAAGTTCGAATTACCCACCCCACACAGACAAAAAACCAAGAAACAAGAAAATTAAAAGCAAAAAATAAAGGAAAATCGCTCTGAAAAGCAAACTGAACAGGTCCCACTCCAATAGAAGTCATTAAAAATATAATTCCAATAAATTGGATGCTTGAGTACATATGATTCAATAGAATATAAGTCCAAGAAATTGGAGGTGCGATTATATCCGATTTAAAAGAAATGTGAAAACTCTTCTCTACATATTTTATAAGAACATATATATATATATATATATATATATTATATAAGAAATGCTCAGTTAATTAAGAGAATAAAATGAAACAAGTAGGTGTGAAGCCGAGAACAAGAAATTATAAACAAGAACAAAACAAGAGAAAATGATTTCATTTAAATTAAAAAAAAAATGTTAAAAAAATGGAAAAGATCAAAACCAATGTAGCCAAATAAAGGCAACCAGATTGGTTACCGTGTTCAAGAGCAAATATCTTGGGATGGGCATCTTTTAAGGGATCACAAAACTTGGATGGGACATATGGAGTTCTCGGATTTCTTATGTCAGCAGGCTGTACATAACAATACGTGCCATGCATTGAACTGAGCAGACGGAAAGACATTTTTCAAGGGACAAGCATTACGATCTTTACATGGGTCTCAAAAGGTGAATTACCAATTGAAACCAAAACTAAGCTGCACAGAATTCAGCTCGGAGACATGCATACTGTGGAAAACATACAGAAAAACCAAATCAGAGACCAACTGTTGTTTCATAAAGACAATCTGGAAGCCTTTTTTCTCTTCCATTCACTGATGAATGATACAAACTTCTGCTCTTTTTGTATTTCTCCAACACAAATTACGTGAGCCATTTGAGGCTCTGTTTAAGAATTTATTTCCTCAAGCAATCATATTGAAGTTGGTGGAAAGACTCAGGGCCGCTGAAATGTATAATGGGGAGCTGAATTGCCATATTCTTATCGTTCCTTTTTCAAGGATAATTCCCATCAGTGCCTTGTGTCGCTTCCCTTGCCCCCTCAACTTTAAAAACTCACCTTAGTACTCTAAATTTTGGATTACTCCCACTTTGCCATTTTGTTTCATTTCCGTTAAAAGCAAATAGAAAAACGCCATGTGCCCTTATGTGGGTGTTTCTATGGGGATAAAATCACATTTTTCCGTTTGCTTTTGATGGAAAATAAAACAGAGGGGGGCAAAGTGAAAAAAATCCAAAGTTTAGAATACTAAGGTGAGAATTTTTAAAGTTGAAGGGGCGAAGTGGGAACAACCCAAAGTTTAGGGGGCACGAATGGTAATTATCCTTTTTCAATGGTGCGAGGGAGCATTCTTCTTAGCTAGATTTTTTTTATTGCACTTGTCAGTGGCAAAACTTTATGTTTGCTTAGATTAATGGCCCAACAACTATTATGAAATTAACTATTCCACCATAAATGATCTCCTAGTGTATGTATAACTATGAAACCCCTAAGCTGCATATGCGCTCAGTTAAAACTCATAAATCAACCACAAGGTAAGCCTTTGTCATAAAATTTTAACCAAGACATATCTCCTACAGTGTTCGGACATCGGACAACCAAAAATTGATGAACTTTCAATAGCAAACAAGGCCAACACATCAGTCGGCAAACAGATAAGAGTAAAAAGCTTTCTATAGTTCAATAATGAGCTGAAATGCATTCCCTTAATTTTAGTCTCCAGATTGAATTTTAAAAAGTTACAGAGCTGTAGATCATAAATCGCATTCAACATGTTTAACAATTATGATGAGTTTTTTGAGACGATTTTTCATAAAATTTGTGTTGCCCCAAATTCCTAAAGCTAAAATAACACCCTAGTTTAATCTTTAATACCATAATTAGCCTACCAAGGTACGTGCCAGCCAGAAAAAGTTTTCTGGCCTTAGAATACAAAATCAGATGCCTAAACAGTGCCCCCTTTGATAATGGTACCTATAAGCGGCTCTAAAAAGGTAGCTCGTGTTTTGTTTATACTAGCAGCATATAAAAAAAGTTCACCTACTTAAAGAAAGGTTAATAGCTCTAGAGGTCCCAAAATTTTTAAGTTTGTGACAAATTAGTCCTCAAACTAATTTTATGAAAATCTCCCTAAATTTTTAAAATAAAAAAAAAAAGTGAGCAATTCTGGTTATTCCGTCATCTCGCTGTTAAAAACTAACGTTTCAGTCACCTGCAAAACATGTGGGTGGACAGAATGATTTACCAAATTAACCATAATGAAGGTTTATTTATGCTATTTCTTGTGTTCATTTCGTATGGATATGAACAGAAAACACACACACAAGGAACCTCAATGTTCAATCTAACTCAGGAGGCAAACACTAGAAACGCCCAAGTATCAAAATCAAAAAGAAAATTCAAGAAAAAGATCGTTTAGTCCATTAGTTCATGCATTTCCAATGACTTTTTCCATCATCTGCATCCTTGCAGCTTCCAAAATAACCCAGAACCTATCCTTTGGGAATTGCTTCCTCTAAAAACCCAATACATATATTGTCTCGTTCATTTCACTGAATCGAGTTTTCAATTCTAATTTTACTACAGTTAAAAGTTCTCACAAAAAGTCACATGTAATTTTTTCCGCTACAGTTAAAAGCTCTCACATAAACTCACATCTCAGCTCGAATTGAAAATACGAATCGGCGAACTGAATGAGGCCATAAACTCTCCAAGCACTTATATTTTCTTCCCACCGCATAAAAGACAAATCAACAAACAACAAAAGCAGAAACTCATTCTCTCCCAAGAACCAAGACCTTTAATTTCTTCAGTTCTAGTTCCACCGATTCTTCCTTCTCCTTGTGTAGCAGAGATGAAGGTGTTCTTCAATCTCATCTCAAGTCTATAATTATTTCTCCAAACCCAGAAAAAGAAAAGAGAGAAAAAAAAAAAAAAAAAAGAACCTGCCTTGCTTGACAATTTCATCAGCTAGAGAAGTTCCCAGAGTTCGCATCAGCCCATGAGGTGCTCCTTGAGCATAGCTCCACATAATCACAAAATCTACACCCACAGAGACCATATCCCTGTTGCTTCTGCAATTTTTGCCCTCTTCTTCCCCCAAATTTCTCTGCCCTAAGCACTAAATCCTCCTCAAAGGCAGGCCCCAATTCTGGGAAGAAGTTATGCCATTTTTACCCCAACATCTACCCACGTGCATTGCATGTGATGGAACCCATGACGTTTTAACGCCGAGATAACAGAATACATAGACTTGCTACTTTTTTCAAATTCAAGGAGATTTTAGCTCATAAAATTAGTTTCGGGACTAATTTGTCACAAACTTAAACGTTTAGGGACCTCTAAAGCTATTAACCCTAAAGAAATCCCCATTCTCATATCAAAGAAACAAAAATCTATTCAACCATCATTACAACCAAACAATGTGCCGCAAGTTTCCCAGACACATTCAAAATCTAAAAGAAACTGACCCGAGAAAAACCAGGACACAAAAGTCACAGCATTTCCAGGAAGTGCACAAATTGGAACAGAATGAAGATAGCTGATTTTTTATATTAAAAATGCAAAGGAAATACGTAAAACATGCAATAAAGATAAAATTGTACCTGTTAATCCTAAAGGCCTAAGGTCCCAGAGTAGCAAATGATTGTCTGTTCCTCCAGTCACCAGCCGGCATTTTCTTCTCAACAAAGCAGAAGCTAGTGCCTGAGCATTTTTCTTCACCTGGTGCATATATGCCTTGTACTCAGGAGTAGCCACTTGTTTTAGAGCAATGGCAAGAGCAGCAATGTGGTTATTGTGTGGTCCACCTTGCAAAGCTGGAAAAACAGCAAAATTTATCTTCTCCTCAAAGTCATAGTTTTCACTTTCATCTCCTAAAACTGCCCCCCTTTTCCTTGGCTTAGCCCCCTTCCTGTAAAAAATTATGCCTCCTCTGGGACCTCGAAGACTTTTATGAGTAGTTGAAGTAACAATGTCACAGTAATCAAAAGGATTGTCACATGCCTGTTACGAAGCAGATCAAAAGTTACTAAGAAAATATTAAATTGGAAAGCGAGAACTTTGCTAGCTGGCTAGCTTACAGCAGTGGACTTCAAATTTCCAAATTAAATTGTATAATGAAAACTTAAAAGCATGAGAAAATTCAGTTTTTTCACAATATTAACTAGCACGGTAACACCATAAAACAAATCAGGCAAACAGAAATGATAGCAAAATGCTACAAGTTCATTCTTCCACAGACATCCAATCAAACCCTATTAAACACCGTAACATGTGTGACACAACCTATTGATAAAATTCCCTACTGCAATCTAAAAATCACAGACGAGTAAGATGATCAGAAAACTACCAGTTAATACAAGGTAGATCACATACTTCCAGCACATGCACACAAATACCAACGTCAATTGATCTTTAAGAGCAGGAGAAAATAAGTGTTTTAGCTGCAATGAAGTTTATCGTCTTTTTTATATTTGTGTTAATACCATGCAGAAAATATTTAATTTATGTATGAGAAGCAATACACTGCTAAGATGCTAACTATACAACAGGCTATACCAACTAGGTCAATACGCAAAACGCCATAACTCATCTAGATTCTAGGGTGACACATAAATAACTCCTCCAATACACATTTAGTCCATATACACCACTTAAAATACAATTCTCCTCTACAAACAAATCAACTTAACCCTCTGTCATATAACTTATAAACCAATAACACGTATAAGAATATCATTTTTTTGATATCTTGATCTTGAAAAATGCTTTGTTTTCCATGTGATGTGCACTATATCCCAGACATTGTTAGCAGCTATTAAATTTTTCTTCTGAACAATACTTTTGAGGCAAATAAACTAGAAATTAAAAGAGGGACCCACAACAAAAATGAAGAGAGAAACCCCTGATACAGAATGTTAACTATTTCACAAATACTCCTCTTCTAATACTAACATCGAGCCAAATGCCATTAGTCCTTAAAACGGAAATTGTATAAAATAAACCAATATGAAAAGCTTAAGAAAGTATATAGGCCAATTTTTAGTTATAGAAATTAATAGACCATAACTTGTCAAGTTATGGTTCATAACTAGATAAGTTATGGATAAACTTGTCAAGTTATGGTTCATAGCCAGACAAGTTATAGACAAAAATCGTGAATTATGAACAATAACTTGTCAAGTTAAAGAGAGACCCACAACAAAAATGAAGAGAATGTTAACTATTTCACAAATACTCCTCTTCTGTAACTAACATAGAGCCAAATGCCATCAGTCCTTAAAACGGAAATAGTATAAAATAAACCAATATGAAAAGCTTAAGAAAATATATAAGTCAATTTTTAGTTATAGAAATTAATAAGTCATAACTTGTCAAGTTATGATTCATAACTAAATAAGTTATGGACAAACTTGTCAAGTTATGATTCATAACCAGACAAGTTATAGACAAAAACAGTAATGTGACCTATTTATTAACTTATGTAAACTATTAGCCTATTAATTTTAATTCATCTCAAGTCTTGGCCTATTTCTCTCTTTCTCCCTTTTTAAAATGTAATAACACAGACACTGCCAAAAGCAAAAGTAATAGACACTGCCATTAGCAAAAATAATAGACACCGCCATTGTAATTGCCTAGCAAAATCTGTGATGCATAAATCAAATATCAGGTTTAAACTCCCAAAGCAATGGGATGACTATACAAGAAATTTCATATCATGAAGAGTCAAAAGACTAGCAAAATCCACACCTTGGCTGCAACAAAACCACTGATTTGAGCCATATCACACATTAGAACTGCTCCGCACTTGTCGGCAATAATCCTAAACCTCGCATAATCCCATTCGCGGGGATAAGAGCTCCCACCACAAATAAGAATCTTCGGACGAAAATCAAGTGCCCTCTCCTCAAGCTTGTCATAGTCAATAAGACAGGTTAAAGGGTTCACCTTATAAGGCAAACTCTCAAAGAAAATCGAAGCCCCAGAAACCTTCCTCCCATTCGGAGTATAGTATCCATGGCTGGTGTTCCCTCCTGATGGCGTATCCAAACCCATGATACGATCACCGGGCAACAGCAACCCCGTGTACACTGCAAAATTTGCTGAGGTACACGAGTAAGGTTGAACATTCACTCCCCAATTTTCCGAATCAAGATTGAAAGCAGCCAATGCACGCTCCCAGCAGAGGGTTTCAATCTCATCAATGTACTGATTCCCGCCGTAATACCGAGCGCCAGGCATTCCCTCCGAGTACTTATTGGTCAAATGGCTTCCGAGGGCTTGCATAACAGCCTTACATACAAAATTCTCCGAGGCAATGAGCTCAATTCCCTTGAATTGCCTCTTCTTCTCCTTCTCCATGATCTCAAACACGTCACGATCGGCAACCTCCAGCGGCTGGTCGCCCCACATCCGAACCGCAGCCTTCCTCGCCTCAAGATCAGGCCCAAAGGAGACACGCTTAGGAAAACCGGTGGTACACGACGAAGACGACGATTCGCTGTCCCTTCTCCGCTTCAAGCACATGGAGTGCCCCAAAATCCTAAACTCCTCGACCTCCCTATCATCCTCGTCGTTATCGACGGGTTCAGTCCTCTCCGAATTTCCATTCTCCGTCCTCAAACCATGCTCCGCCTGCGGCTCCAACAACTGAAGCGGGACTGGCGTAACCGAGTAGTTGTCGCGCAGGCTCGAGTCCAGCTGAAGAAAGATAGAATCATCGGCGATTTGCGTTTTTGTCGGCGGCGACGCTTGCGATGAAAACCCTAGCGATAGGGACGACCGAGGCTGGGACAAGTCCATGGCCAGAATCAAAAATCCAACCCTAACCAGACTGCGACAACGGTGATTATATATATATATATAAGCTATGTGCGTGTGTGTGTGTGTGTATATATATCTATATGTATGTATATAAATAGGTGAGTAAAGGCGCGGAATTAGGGTTGAGAACAGCAGTAACAGCAGCAGAAACAGCGACAAGGGAGCTTGAACAAGGAGCAGTAGCAATACTTGAAGAAATTGGAGTTGGAAGAGGATGAAGACGAAGCTTCCATGGAAGGGATTATTACAAGCCCTAACCCTAACTCTGCGCAACGGCAGATACAGAGAAAGAAGAAGACGGCCGATTTCTATAAAATCATTGATTGGTGGAAGAAGAGGAGAGAAGAGGGACGTCGTCGAGATATATTAGCTGGCTCTGGCTGTGATTCTTTACTGTTTTGGTGGTGGGGAACTTATTGGGAAACGAGAACCCACCGGGTCTTAAGTTGCAATGTATATGTTTATGTTTGTGGGCTAAATTATCAACCGGGCCGAAAAATTAGGAATATTTGTGGATCCCATTCATTTTATGAGGAAAATAAGTCAAGGTTGGAGATAAAATAAAATTAATACGTTAATAATTTACATAAATTAATAAATAGATTAAATTATTATTTTTATTAACTTGATAAGTTATTGTTCAGTTTTGAATTATAACTTAATAACTTATTATTTATAATTCATAATTTTTGTCCATAATTTATCTGAATATGAACCATAACTTGACAAGTTTATCAATAACTTATCTAGTTATAAATCATAACTTGACAAGTTATGGCCTATTAATTTTTATAACTAAAAATTAGCATATATATTTTCTTAAGTTTTTCATATTGGCATATTTTCTACTATTTTCCTTTTATCAATTTGAGCTTAAAATTTAAGTTTTATTACAATAAAAAATTCTCATAAATAGTTATATTTAATTTTTTTATTATAGTAAAAAATTTTCACATAAAATCATATCTCAACTCGAATTAAAAATTTAAATCAGAGAAATAAATAGGCCCTCCAGTATATTGGGAAATCGTAAAAAATAGGAAGAGTCTCTAGAGGTCAAATTTTTTTAACCATTAATTTACATATTTTTTTATTTTTATATGATTTTATGTAAATTTAATAAATAAAACTAAATCTATCAGTATTTTAACCGGAGAGTGTCCTCAATACTAGAAAATAGCCTACGTTCAAAATTTTATATTAATAAATAACCAATTTATTATGTAATAAATTGTGAGTATTTTTACGTTGAATCTTTTATTTTTTTTTTTTTTTACGTTTTTTCATCTTTTTTTTAGTTCTGTTTTCCTTTTATCTCTTTATTTGTCGTTTGTGAATTGCTCTTATCTCTCTCATCGCCAGCCGTTCTTTCTACTGTATAAATTTAAGATTTACGAATGAACAAAAATTGTGTTTCTTCGTAAATTACTTTAAATTTAGAATTCACCATCAAAACACAATTTTCATTATCGCGACCATCATAATACAAATTGTGTTATTCGTAAATTTTAGATTTACAATGTAAATTTAGAATTTACTATTAGAACACAATTTTTCTTATTTCGTAAATCATTAAATTACCATTAAAATAAATAATCTAAAATTCAAGATTTACAAGTAAATATAAGATTTATGATCAAAATACATGTTGTGTTTATTAATAAATTTTATATTTAAAGTGTAAATCTAGGATTTACTATAATTTTTAGTTATGCTAGTAAATCCAGAATTTACCATCCAAATATAGATTGTGTCCTTCATAAATCTTAGATTTACTTACCATCATAACACATTTTTTATTCTTTCGCAAATCCTGAATTTACATGATAAATTTATGATTTACTATCAAAATGCATATTATATTTATTCGTATTTTCAGGATTTACAGTGTAGAAAGAGAGGAGATAGAGAGAGTGTGGAGAGAGCTAATGTAAATTTTAAGATTTTATTTTCCTTTTCAATTAGAGGCATTTCTAGAATATTAATTTAATGTAAATTCTGATTTGCACCTATTAGGCCTATTTAAGAACTAATTATAAACCTTAACCTATTTATTTCTATTGTCTTTTTAGTCATACTTATTTTCCTTAATTTCCCTAGTTTATTCACCCATAAGAGGAGTAAATGTGGGTTAGCTAAACCAATCAATCTTCAATCTGATCCATCTCAGATCTTCGGGCGGGGTTAAGCCTAGGTTTATGGCCCACAAGACAAGGCCAGGTTTTGTATCTTTGTTACTATTTTATATTATAGAGAAAATACATTAAATAATAGTTTTGCTACATATATTTGAATATATAGTAATTTTTTAAAAATGCCGATAAATTATAGTATTACACTCTCAATCTGCATAGTATTTTTACAAACCTCCAAATAGCTCTCGTTAATGACATATTATAATGTGTATCATCCTTTACGGTATCCATAATAGGTTTAAGGATAAGTTTTGTTTTACCTTCCTAATTATATTTATCTCATATTCCATCATCACTTAGTTAGAGTAACTACTATTCATACCAATACAAATTTATAAGACCATAAGATGTAACACGAAGTAGTCTAATAGTAAGCACGAGATTACAAAGTCTCTTGTCTCTTCCAAATTCTACAATCTTAAATTTCCTCTTCATTCACTTGGGTAAGTCTGTTTTTTGTGATCTCCCAAATTCTTCCGCTTTGTTAGGGTTTAATTTCTCTTTTATTTTTTGGACAATTTTCTCATATTCTTCTCAGATCTTCAAATTCCTCCTTCAACGATGATGACGACAAATTTTTTCTTTGTTCGTTTGTTATGAATTTTTGGGAAGGTGATTTCTCCTCCTTCTCCTTCTTCTTTTTCTTTTCTTATATTTTTTCGTCTTCTTCTTCTAAATTTGTGAATTCTTTTTTCGAGGACTTGTTTAAGTCATAAGATGATTGAGATTATAGAGGTTGGATTCTATAATTAAATTTGTTTAGAGGGTCATTAGCCGCTCCCGAGAGTCGATCGCGTTTTTTAGTCAATTCAGGTCGATTTGAGTTGATAGAGCGCTAAAATGAGAACGTAAAATGCGAAAACATAAAGGAACACACGACTTTATAGTTGTTCTCCTGATAATACAGGGTACGTCTACTGTAGGACTCCAAGGGTTTCACTATCTCTTATAAAAATTACAATTACAATGGAGAATGGAGAATAAGGAGAGAAGAAGAATGAGGGGTTTTGAAAAGAGAATCTAGAGAGTGAGTCTGGGTGTGATGTGAGGGTTCAAAGATGTCCTAATTCGTGATCTCAATCCCCTATTTATAAGAGAAGGTCTTCTTCTTTCCTTTTCTCTTAGGTTGGATAGTTTGCATTTTTCTTAGTTGACTTTTCCTTACCTTCTTTCCATATTATATATTTTCTCTTCTATATTGATCATATTTGTGCCTTTAATATAAGATTTGGCCGAGATAATCTTCGTGGCCTCCAAGAAATATTATTTTCTTAAATATTGATGGTAGTTCTTACATTTTTCATGTCGTCAGTCTTCTCGAGTTGATATGGTCTCCAGTTAGTTTCAATCGATTTGAGTTGACCTTTTTCTCCAAATATTATCCACGTGTAAGGTAATGATCGTAGTGTTGATTTTGACCCTAACAGAGAATATCTGTCTTTTTTAATTAAATTTTTTTTTATTATGAGATTTAAAATTCTAAATATCATTTGTTCACAGAATTTGAGATTCTGAAGTATACAAGGAAAAGACAA
This sequence comes from Morus indica, assembly GCA_029231665.1. Lineage (NCBI taxonomy): Eukaryota > Viridiplantae > Streptophyta > Magnoliopsida > Rosales > Moraceae > Morus > Morus indica. The sequence goes on from JACAGA010000006.1 coordinate 19,061,483, forward strand.
TTTTTGTATATTTTTCTCTATTATTCATCCTAAATTGTCCGTAGTCACAAAATTAGGTCTGTTATGCTTTTGTTGCACGATTTCTTATTGCTTGGATGGTCTTTGTGCTAGTTTGGTACATTGAATAGGCATGGTGTATATGTTGAGCATTGTGACATTCTTATTTCTCTTAAAGTTTTCGGTCTTATTCACTTTACATATTCAAATTTTCAATCTGAATTGAGATGTGACATTTTCTAAAAAAAATTTTCTGTAACAAAAAAATTAAATATGATATTTTTTAAGAGTTTTTTATTGTAAAAATTTAAAATTAAAATTTTAAATTAATAAAATAAATAAGACCTTCGTATCTAACGTTAAAGAAGAGCGACTTTTCCACTTTCTCATATTGATAGTTTTTTAGCAGATAACATTTATTGTCTGTCTTTTTTTTTTTTTTTTTGGATCTGGACGATTGAAACATAGCCCTTTTACTTTCAAATCAATACCAATTCACCAACTACTTAAACAAGAAATCAATCTTATCAGAGAGAGAGAGAGGGGAAAAAAAAAAAAAAAAAGACAAAGCTGACTAAGACAAGGAGCAGCCTAAATTGGACACACCATTTAGCAAATTCCAAGTCTTTCTGTGTGTAATGCGTACAGTAAAATCTTGATAAATTAATAACCTCACTTAAATAATAAAAATTTATGACTCAATTCAGATCAATGTACTAAATTAATAATATCGCTAAATATATAAAGTAATAATTTTTTAAAAAAATTTTTAAGGCCCAACGAAAATATAAATTAATAATTGACAAAAAATACATAATTCATAATATTAAAGAGTCTTTTTCTTGACAACTTTTATTTTCTCAATTCAACTCTTTTACAAAATATGCATTTAAAATCATTTGTTTTTTATTTGTACCTAAATTAAACTCAACCTCGTCTTTAAGGTTACCATTGCTTGAAACACCTCTTTTAAAAAAATATTTGGTAAAACACGACTATTATTATCTAAATCATGATCATCATCATAAGGTGTATCTATTATCCCTTGAATAATCTATTTATTAATAGATGATTTCATCACTGCATAATATATATATATATATATATATTTTTCCATATGAACATCTTAACTTTTGCAATTCACTATGTACACATATTAATTTTTGATCACATACCATTATTTTTGTTATTTATAACTCATGCATGAATCTTAATAAAAGAAAAGGTACATATATGAAAGTAATTAAAACATAAAAATTTTCATAAATCAATAAATTACTCATTTACTAATAAATCAATAAATTATTCATTTATCGATAAATAAATAATCACTTTAAAATAATACTGTTTTTAGTCCCGATAATATTTATTTATAGTGTTTTTATTGTATTGCGTTGTTCTAAAAATATCTCGTGTTTTTCTTAAGAGAAGATACAATTGAATAACAACCTAATAGAAGTAGTGTAATTTTTTTTTTTTAAAGGCAATGGAAGTGGGGTGATTAGAGATTAAAAAAAAAAAAACCCCTAATAGAAGTGGTGTGATTAGCCAAAAAAAAAACAAAACAAATACAGAAAGTAGCAAATATGCCTCAATATAAAAAAATTAGAAATATATACCATATTTTAATTATCAAATAATATAGGCCCTAACTTTGTCAGTTTGATTCTAACAGAAAGTTATTGACAAATTATCAAGTTATAATTTTGAGCCAGACAGTTATGGACAATAATTTATCAAGTTATGGTTCATAACCAGATAAATTATAGATAAACTTATCAAGTTATAGTTCATAATCAGATAAATTATGAATAATAACTTATCAAATTATGACTTATAATCAAATAAGTTATAAATAAAAATAATAATTTAATTTATTTATTTATTAACTTATATAAATTATTAACCTATTAATTTTAATTTATTTTAAATCTTAATTTATTTCTCTCTTTCTCTCACAAAACAAAAGGAAAAAACAAAAAAAAAATGAAAAGGTGTAGAAGTGGTGATCCATAAACTCACCCAACCCAATTTGTCAACCATGTACATGATGATGGGAATAATAATAATAATAAAAAAAAAAAAAGATTCTGCGGTCATCCTTTGAATTAATGGTTTGGCCCTTATTTGTTTATGGCAGTCTCCTTTACCTTTTAGTTTCGTGGACATCGTTTGTTTATCGCTCAAGTTGCCTCTTGCCTTTTTTCTTCTAAAATGGGCCCCATCCATTCCCAAAGTGGTGAGATCCTCGTGGGCCCCACTCTCCTTAACATGGTCGACATTTTGTGTGTCTGCTTCTTTACTCGACACGTTGTTAATTCTTAGCGTGCCTCTTGTGACTTCCAACGACCGCCAGCGACCTTTTTAGTAAGAGATGGGATCTGCTGTGACCGATCTTATCACCATTGCGTTGCATCCGTCTAGAAATTCAACCTTTTTTAAGCTACTTCTCTAAATTAACAAAGCCCCACCCCACAAGAAAATTTTTTATACTCAAAAGACCTCAACTTGGGCTATGGCTCGAAGCAGCATTGGTCTTCGAACGACAACACGACAATCTGCTCAACAATGACAAATGAACAACAACATTAGTGATGCGATGAGCGACGAGTGGCAAGCAGCAGAGATCGACAGAGTGTGAGATGGTGATAGTTCAACGAAGAGATCGACAGAGTCCCAGAGAGGGTGGTCGATGCACAAATTGTGGGGTTTGGTCTAGGTTTAGCTGTGAATTGTGAACTACATCGCAAAAATGGAATTGCTTTGCAGAGGCTTATGTTTATGATTAGTTTTAGTTTTACTGATTTGCTAATTTGATGCTTTGCTTTGGTTTGGGTTTTCTTTGTTATTTTGCTATTTTGTTTTGCTTTGCTTTACAGTGAATGAAAGGAAAAAAAATCAAATCAATTCAAAAACTAAAAAAATCTCTCAAAGTCTTAGTACAAACAAACACAAATTTAAATAGATTATCATCTCAAATTATAACTCAAATGTACACAACCAAAAACAAACTCAAGTTACAACTTCAACTTAAGTTATAACTCAAACTCAAATCAAGAACTATACTCAAGTCACCCTAACTCAAAAATACAACTAAACAATCCCTCCATATTTAGAATATGTCTTTAATTCAACAATATTATTAGTCTGTCTATTATACTCTTTTTATATATGTGGTTATGGGTGGTTAATAAATAATAAGAATGTTATTGCAGGTTATTTTACAAATTTATGTGCAAATATCACAACTTGTGGATATTCATTTTTCATTTCTTGTATAAGAGAGATACATGTAATTAACTCAAAAGTTTATTTAGTCAGAGGGACTTAGATTCTTTATCCAAAACTATTGTCTCAAATTTTGTCCATCCAATCTCTATAATACACCTCATTTAAAAATTATTATTAACGTTAACGAAATCACCCTTTTATTTTTCCATTTCTCATGGTTATACTGGCGTTTAGTCTCCAGTGTAACCGTCTGTGGCATTTAAATTATGAAAACATATTTATCTGGAGCACTGAAAAAATTACTATTGAAAAGACTATGGTCGTGTTTAGAATTGATCTCATTTTTATTTTTCATTTTTTTCAAGAAAAAAAAATGAAAACGTTTCTAAAATGGCGTTTGACGCAATAAAGACAAAAAACAAAAATGGAAACGATTTTTTGATTTAGTGTAAAATAAGGGATAAATAAAAAATGACTTTTAGTCTTTTTTCATTTTTTGCTTTTGTTTTCTCCTATCGAGAGAGGAGAGAGAGAGAGACATTAATGGGTTTTTTATACTGAAAATAATATCTTGATAAAACTACCAAACGCATTTTCAAAAATAATTTATGTCTGATATTGAACACGCTTTCATTTTCATTTTCATACAAAAAATAAAATTATTTTGGAAAAGTTTTCAAACGCTGCCTTTATTTTTCCATTGTTCAACTTTGTATTGTTTCATTTTTCAATTCGAGTTGAGATGTAATTTTATGTGAGAGTTTTTTTACTGTAGCGGAAAAGGTTAGATATGAGTTTTTGTGAGAGTTTTTTTACAGTAGTAAATTAAAATTAAAAACTTGAATCGGAAAACTGAACGAGATATCTTATACTTTTAAACTATTTCAAATCAATTGGATTTAATTTGATATTTGGTTGATTTTAGTATTGAAAGCAGAATAATTTATGTCACGTTTGATATATGAATATCTTTTGTATTTTTTTAAATAAAAAACTTAGAGCTTTAATGTAAATTATTTTGAATGTTATTAAAAAAATACACTTTTATGCTATGAATTTTTATTTTCCTTTTTCTACATTTATCTCTACAACAAGCTAAATTTCGATTTTTCTCTACAATCCTTCCTCTATTTTCTTTTCAATCTTTATTTTTTACACCTACTAACACCCGGTATGAGGTTTTTTTAGTATGTCTAATTTACTCAAATTTTTAATGTAAATTTATATCAAATCATTTAGTAAAAAATAATATTTTATAATAATTTTTTTAATTAAATGTGACAGTTAAATAAAAAATTACTATTAATGTATTTTTTATCACGAAAACTCTTATTTTAATTTAATAAATGTTTAATTTATAAATTTAAAATTATTTTTACTTTATATATATTTTTTATAAAAAAATACTATAAAAAATTATAATTAAAAATTAAAAATTAAAAACGAATGTAAAAAATAAAGATAGTTGTAACTATTCCTACAACATTTATCATTCATGAACCTGCGCCACACTGGAATGTTCTTCCCCATCCATTCGTTCCCTAAAATTGACTAATGAACAGGTGTGTGTCTGGAAAAGCGAGTGTTCTAACATCTGTACTCGCGCTCTTGGCATAGAGATTCCTTCCGAAAGAGACGCCTTTTGGTGACGTGGCTAACGTCTTCCTGAAGGACGTATTAGACGTCGCGACGAAGCGTCACGTCTGTTAGCGAAAACCAAACTAAAAATTAAAAAAAAAAAAATTACTTTTGTGAATTACCAAAATCACCCCTAACGGTTAGGTGATTGTCCTTTCATGCCCTCCCTCTCAATTTAAGGCGGCCATTTTCGGTTGTGGTCCCTACTCCTTAACCAAATCAAACACGTATTCTATTTCGTCATCAATCAAAGAAAAAAAAAGGGTCAAATTTTGGTGGAAATTAAATGCAAAATTTTAATTTATTTTACTGATTTAAATTTAAATTTTAAATTTTATTATAATAATTTTTTTAAAAATAATACTTTAATATTTTTAATATAAAAAAATTTACGACTTATAAAGTTAATTTAAATTAAAAATTTAAATTAACCAATTAAATGATTATTTAAAAAATTATGTTGGCAAGCCGGTACACATTTAAGAGTCTATTTAGTTCTTTAATTTGAGTTTTTAATTTGAGTTGAGATGTGATTTTATGTGAATTTTTTACTGTAATAAAAAAGTTAAATATAATTATTTATGAGAGCTTTTTACTGTAATACACTCAAAATTTTAAATTAAATCACTGAAATGAACAAAGTTAAATTAAAAATTTGTAATTGAAAACAAAAAGAAAGAACGCATTATAATATATATATATTATAATTTTTCTGAAAACGACAAAGGGTTGATTTTTTTCCTTCTTTGGAATGCTGCTCTTGGGCCCCACTTCGTACACTGAATTGACTTTATTGCCCTCCCGCCGCTCCTTTTCGCAGGCTTTGACAATTTAGACACCTTTTCAATGCTTCGACATTCGCGTCAATTATTGATTCCCGTAATATGAGGTGCCGTTTCCGCTCCCTAAATTTAAATTTTATTATAATAAATTTTTTTTAAAATATTAATTTTAAGTTTTTATTAATAAATAGTTCTCACATAAATCCATCTTAATTTAAATCCGCGAAATAAACCGATTCTTAATTTTTAAACAATTTATTTATAATTTAAATTTAAATTTTTAAAATTTATTATAATAAAAAATTTAAAAATAATTAATTTTATTGTTTTATTAACCAGAATTTTTTTATATAAAATTATATCTCCATTTAAGATTAACAATTAAACACTATGATTATTATGCACTAGTTTTATTGACATAACTTTTAAGTTCTTCAGCTTTTATTTTTTATTTTTAAAGAAAATATTTTTTATAGTATAAAAAATACAAATATGCTTTTCTTTTGTTTTTTCTTTCGTTTGTATCTGTTGATTTGCGTTGTTTCATGGAAGATACTTCTTACTAAAAAAAAAAAAAAAAAAAAAAACAACACTTTAAGAAATTGATAAAATATATGAAGGAATTAACAACTACTGTCTTTTTTTTAATGACTATTTCTTTCATATTCTTTTCATTTGGTTTATTCTTTTCTATTGAGCAAAGCAAAATGTAAAACCGTCTTTATTTCAACATCTAATTTTTGTCATAATTATTAAGTTTTAGAATTTCAAAAAAAAAAATTAATTTTAAAATAATCTATAAATAAAAATATTGAAAGTGTTTTAACATCATATAGCAATCAAATGTCCAAATGTGACTCTCCTAAAAAAAAATGCCTAAATATGACGTGTTATATTTAGTGATAAATTTTCCATTAAATTTAACATATGTTAAATGTAAAATTTAGTGCCATAAAAAAAACATTGTACTTGAAAGTGATTTTTCTACTGAAATACTAAAACTTAATATATTATTTTAACATTACATTGGAAATATTTCTTTCTTTTTATCGTTTAACTTCCATCCTTTGCCTGCCGTGACAAATTTGACATAAATTATAGCATATTTATTGTTTTAGAGTATTTTTCGTCATACCCAAATGTTAAAATTTGACTTTTTTTTTTAGGTTAGCACACCATTGTGACAAATGCATTTGATATACTTTAACAATATGGCATCATTCTTAAAAAATATAAAAAAACAAAAAATGACTTTCTCTCAATTGGGCCTATTTGAAATTCAACGAATCACGTTATTAGCACCATTATTTTTTTCACACTTGCTATCACAACATTTTCAACTGGTGTCGTTGAATTAGTAAGACAAACTTTTGTGTGCCTTGCAATCAAATTCTTTTATCTCTTGTCGTTTAAGGGTCGATCTCTGTCTTACTTAAAAAAATCTTTGCACAAACTCGTTACCTTTTGAAATGCTTACTTCACTTATATGTTTATTATTATTATTATTACTATCATCAGTTTTTTGAAATGTTTATTACAATAATACATTTTGATAAAAAAAAATTAATAAGCACATTAATTTATATGATATATATATTTTGCTACAAGCACGTTGATTTGTATTTAATACAAAGGTTATAAACTTATATGATAATTGATATAAAATAAGAATATAATAAATTAAAAGAGGAGGGACAAGTCTATTATAGGCTTTTCTAATTCATATTTTCTTATAAAAATTGAAAAAGGGAAAAAGAAACGTACAAGTTGGAAACCATGTGGATTAACATTAATCTAATATAGCCACTATCTCTATTATCAAATAAAGTCAAAGCGATGGAATTAGTATCCCAAAAGTTACTCCTTGAAAAGGGGAAGTCCACGAAACCATTCTCCTGTTTTTATTTTTATTTTTATTTTTTTATTTGGGAAAATGCATATATAGCATATTTGATACCAATATTTAAAATAAATAACATTTTTTAAAAAAATAGTGATAAATTATAGCATGTTTTTAATTTTCAATTTAAAATTAAGTGTTATTTCCTAAATTTATCCTTTCTTTCGTTTAGAGTTTTATTTTTTCTTCCTCACACCCTTCCCCTCAACCGCCTCTCCCATTTCTATCTCCTCTCCCCTCTCTCTCGTCATAAACTTTGCTCTCGACGGCCACGGCAAGTTGAGGTCTCTCTCGTCTCACCCATCTTGTTAGCAACCTCTGCTCTGATTTGGTGATGACAATGAAGACTTGACGAACTTGCGAACCACGTCTGACTAGATCGCGACATATGGATTAATACAGTATTTAATGATAAATACAGTATTTACTATTAAATACAATATTAAACGGTCATCGAAAAACATTTACTGAAAAAACGGTAACCGGTCGCCAATAAATGGTCACAGATTGTCAGAAAATTGGTCTCTGATTGTTGGAGCTGATCACCGATTCCGGGCACGATGGACTTGACCATAATATGCCTATTTAAAAAAATATGCTACAATTTACAATTTTTTTTTTAAAAAAAAAAACAGATGTTTAGGTGGAGGAGTGAGGTGGAAAAAGAAGTTTATGGATATTTTTTTATTTTTAATAATATTTAAAACTTAAAGTATCACATTATGCTATGATTTACTATTTTTAAAAAATATGTTATAATTTTATTAATCGCTTTACTAATAATATTATTTACTTCCTTATCCTTTCTATTTTTAGTTTTATTTTTATTAATTTTGTCCCCTTTTGTTGCTAGACTAGAAAGTTATCTCATTTGCAAATGCTCCCTTTCATTCGTTTACTGACGTGTAAAACACATTTTTTAACTGTAAAAGATTTTAAGGCGAGTCATAAAATAAAATGTTCAAAAGTAGTTTTTTTTTTTTTTTTTTAATAATTCCATAAGTAGTTGAGCTTATTCTATATATGGTGTATATATGATTCTGTATTCATTTTATTCGTTCATTTATATTGCTAAGATAAGATTTTCATAATTAAGTATGACAAATTATATCTAAATAAATTTCATATACTTCTCTGATGTGTTAAAAAAACATTGTTCTTTTTTAAAGGGTTAAAACATTATTTCAATAACTAAACAAAAGACTATTTTCTAAGTTTTCATAAGGAAAAAAAACTATTTTCAAAATATCCTTTTTTTATATAAAATATTCTTTTTTTTATTAAGGGTGTGCAACAAACCGTTCAAAATTAAACCTATCAAACCAAACTAAACCAAAAAAAAATTCAAACCAAACTAATTAATAATCGATTTAAAAAATTCAAACCAAACTTTAGCCCTCGCTACTCAATATGTTTTGGTTCAATCTTGAACTTAGATTTTTTTGTTTTTTTAACTGAGATTCATTTTCTTTAATTTAGAAATGATGACATTGAAAGATATGCGTTGGTTGTAAGACTAAAAAAATTAGATGAACGAGCCTAAATTAGAAAAATAGAAATTTATTTATTTCACCGATTCGAGTTTTTAATTTTTAATTTTTTTAGTTAAAAGTTCTCAACAAATATTACAACTAACTTTTTTTATTACAATTAAAAACTCTTAAAAATATCACATCTTAACTTAAATTGAAAATTCAAATCTCCATAAGGAATGAGGTCTAGACTCTTTTTGACCCCGTTCACTTCACCGATTCGAGTTTAGAATTTGAGTTTTGCTACAGTAAAAAGTTTTCAGAAACAGTCACATTTAATTTTTTTACTACAGTAAAAAATTCTCATATAAAATCATATCTCAACTCGAATTACAAACTCGAATCAACAAAGTAAACGGACGATTCTCTTTTATATCCTGTTTTATCCGTTTCACACGTGTCATTCTCTTTATTTTTTTTTAATTTTCGGCATTTATTACCAAAAACCACAAAATTGCCTCCAGCTAAGAATCCTTCATCTATGGCAGGCGCAACCTGCAACCCAAAAAATTCATCACCATTGAAATTTTTCGCCGTCACAAGAAGAAAAAAAAAAAAAAAAAAAACGAGAAATCTTTTCCCGGAGAATGTTCGAATATGAAGGAAAGAGTGGGTTCTATGATTTATAAAAGGGAAAATGTCAGTGTCTCTGGATATGGAACGGGAAGAAGACGACTGGTTACGGAGGAATCCAGAAACTTGCTGTAGATAACGGCCTAAATGGCACTGCCATAAACAGGAAGTTGACAATGCGTGCGCGCATAAAATTCTCAGCAATAAATAAGGTCTCTTTCCGTCTATAAATTTAAATTAATATATAATTTTACGTGAGAAAATTTTATAATAATAAAAAAATTAAATATAATTTTTTAATTATAATAAAATTAAAAGTAAATTTTAATTCGTTGAAATTTTTATTCATTTAACATTTTATTATAGTATATTTTTTAAAAAATATTTACATTTAATTTTTTTATTACAGTAAATTTTTTACATACATTACGTCTCAATTTAAATTAAAAATTTGAATTATTTAACTAAACGGACTTTAAAAATACATAGAATAAAAATTACAAAAATAGTAGAAAATAGACTAATATGAAAAACTTATGAAAATATATAGACCAATTTTTAGTTATAGAAATTAATAGGCTATAACTTATCAAGTTATGGTTCATAATCAGATAAATTATAGATAAACTTGTCAAGTTATGATTCATAGTCAGATAAATTATAGATAAAATCATGAATTATAGACAATAATTTATCAAATTATAATTTATAATCAGATAATTATAAAATAAAAATAATAATTTAACTATTTATTAATTTATATAAATTTTTAACTGTTAAAATTTTAATTCATCTTAAAATCTTAACCTATTTCTCTCTTTCTTATTTTAAGCCGAAAAGGAAGAATGGCAGTCTCGTAAATATAATTGAAAAAAATCACATTATTTACTGTATTTATTTGATAAAATAAAATAACGACGCATGTTAAATAAACAGAGTAAATAAATAGAGTAGCGTCTGAGAGAGAGTATACAATAGAGTTGTTATTTTACATAAACGCAGCCGGACAAAAAGCAAAGCAAAAGCAAACAGCAAAAAAGAGTGCCGTTGGGGCCAACGCTGACGTGGCAAATGCACTCGTAATAGTAATCACTATTATATTAATTTAAAATGTTATTTATTATTATTATTATTATTATTATTATATAAACACCACTCAAACACGCTTTCTTTCTGCTTTGCGTCTCATCATCAGTCGTTCCCACAGAAAAAGAAAGAAGAAAATAAAAACCAAAATAAAACCAAACTCCAAAACTCTTTTCTTCTTTTTCTTCTTGTTCTTCTTCTTCTTTGTTATTGTTATTACTTTCCCTTTCTTTCTCATCTGAATTGGGAAATAAAAAGTCGATAATCTCTTTTTGAGTTTTGTCGTTTGATTTTCCTGGTTTTGAATCGAAGTAATTGGTCGTTGGTGGGTAATCGGAGGTGTGGATTATACGACGTCGTACGCGTGGTTTGGTTAGGTAGGACTGGACTGGCCAGAGATGGGTGGTGGTGAAGTTGAAGCGGTGGGGAATGGAGGAATAGCAGCGATGGAATTCTTCCGGGAGGGGGAGGGTGATGAAACGGCGTCGTACACTTGGCCTCCGAGAATCCCCAGACGCCTTTCCAGGCGCCTCCACTGTAAGACTCCCTGCACCGTCGAGCAAATTGAAGCTAAGCTTCGTCTCGCCGATCTTCGCCGTCAGGTCTCTCCCTCTCTCTAATTTCCTTTTTCGGTTTTTTTGTTTCTATTTTTGTTTTTATTTTCCTTTTCAGTTTTTTTGTTTTTGTTTTAAATTCATCTTTTTATAACCTTTCATCCTTTTATCGAGGAAACTCGAAGTAGTTATTTATTTATTTATTATTATTTCAATTTTCTTCACGAATTTCTCTTCTATGAAATTCGATGACTCTCTCTCTCTCTTCTCAATTTTTTTTTTAAATTTTTGTTAATACCTTCCGTAATTTCAAAGTGGCTTTTAATAAACCTGCTTATTTCTTAATATTCGACTTGTTCGCTTGCTTCGTAAACTTCAACGACTGAACTATAACATTTTCTTCTCTGTTATTCTTAAGTTGCCTTTTGTTTTTTGTTTTTATTAAATTCATTCGATATCTAGAATTATAATATATTTTTTTCTTTAAAACATTTTATTATTGTCTTTATATGCTTAGAATTCCTGAAGTGATGATTACAGGAAAGAAAAAAAATCGTCGAATTCTTCCGAGTTTTCATGTTTTTGGTGTCCATCCTTTTTCAAAATATATATTATATATATATATATCTATATATATAGATTGTACCTACCCCTTCTCATCTCTGGATTTCCATTCCAGAATTCCTAGAGGGTGGTTTAGATTTTTTTGGTTCTCCTTTTTTTTTTTTTTATAAATTTTTACCGAACCTTCGTGATGAAGGATGTTGCTGTGTTAGGTGAGTCAGTTTCTTCTTCTGTATGAATTTTGTTTTTCACTCTTGGGTCTTCCTTTTCATAATTGAGAACTATTTTCGGTTTACGTATATTTTTTTAAAATAAAATACGTGTTTTTTTTGGAAAAAATATTACGGCGAATCACGAAATTATAATTCAAATTATGACACGAATTCTCCTATCAAATTATTCCTTAATTTTTTAAACTTCATATGGTCTCTCTTTTTTTTTTTTAAATTTTTTAAACTTCATATGGTCTCTTTCACTTTCTATTGGTGTTTGATGTGAATTATAATTGGACGTCTATACAACCATAATAGCTTTGGCTAATTTTCAACAAGTCCTGGTTTCTTCCACACGTAACATATATAAAAGTGTAACATATAAAAACTGAGGTTATAACATGGCACTCATACATCGTACGTAAAAACGTTACTTAAAGGTTAAAAAGTTATATATGCTTTAGCAGGACATTTATTTTGTAACAATTAAGGAATTTATTTGTCTCGTTTCTAAAGGTACTGGTACGTCGAATTCATGGCGTGTTTCTAAAGTTAAGTATGGAAGAACCGCCCTTTTAACAATTTTTGCCTTTGTGGGCATTCGCTTTTGATCAACCTTTTTGCGTTGTGAGAAAACTTTTCTTGGGTTATACCTAAAGCTATAGTTCTCTTTGATTGCAGGAATACTATGAGAAGTTGTCGAGCAAGGCACGGCCGAAGCCTCGAAGTCCCGTGCGGTCTTCCTCTTCTGAGGAGGACCTCGGGCAGCGCCTTGAAGCTAAGCTACAGGCTGCTGCCCAGAAAAGGTGGATGTTATTTAGTTACTGAATGATTTTGTTACTTTTATTGGTACTTATTCTTGGATGGAAGCTTGAAATGTTGGGTCCAGGACAAAGAAATAGATGCATTTTGAATAATTGAGTTGTTTTTTGTTTAGGGATGTGAACAGGCCACCCTGCCTATCTTGCAAGACTTTAGTTTTTGTTTTGCTTTCTACATGCTTACTTCAGGCATTAATTTCGGAATGTTTCTGTGGTGGTCCATGGCCCTTTGATTGTCTCCTTGTTCTTTTTAAATGATTTTACTCGAAACTAAGCACGTACTGTAGAAATTTACAGGAATCTTTTCTCTGTTTATTATCTTCTCTCTTTATTTTGATTTTTTACTTAGATAACACATCTACTTTCGACTGGTCTAGTTATTTCCCGAAATCTCCTTTTATTTTCTATTTTTATCATTCCATACTCGTAACTCATCTTTTTGACACTTCACAAAGCAATTATTGTGGTGAAAGATTATTTCGTGCTTGTGCCATTCTAGTTATCTATATACTTTGTTAGTATATTCTTCTTATATGTATGTGTATGTATACAAAGATTAAGCACGTGTTCTCAGAAGTGATGTGTGTGCAGAGACATATATGTGCATATATATGTGTATATTACTGCCGAGGCTGATGTTAAATCTGTGACTGGCTAGATGTCTTCTTTTCTAGGTTGATCTGCTACTTTTTTTTTTTTTTTTTTTTTTTTTTTTTTTTAATTTGACTCCTTTTTACTTCTTGTTGAATCAACAGGTTGAGGATTTTGGAAAAGGCTCAAATGCGCTTAGCTAGGTTGGATGAGTTGCGGCAAGCAGCTAAAAGTGGGGTAGAAATGCGTTATCAGAAGGAACGAGAGAAAATTGGCTCAAAAGTACAATCACGTTTTCAACAGGCAGAGGCAAATAGAATGATGATGCTTAAGGCTTATAGACAAAGAAGGGCCACACTAAAGGAGAGATCATCTCAGTCCTTATTGCGCAAGATGGCACGAGACAACAAATACAAGGAATGTGTACGGGCTGCAATTCACCAAAAACGTGTGGCTGCTGAGAAGAAGCGATTGGGATTTCTGGAAGCAGAGAAGAAGAGGGCTTGCGCTAGGATGTTGCAGGTTCGCCGAGTTGCTAAGTCTGTCTCTCATCAACGTGAGATTGAGAGGAGGAGAATGAAGGACCAGTTGGAAGATCGGCTACAAAGAGTACGTATCAATTCTCTATTGAACTCGTATTGCAATTCTGTGTTATTCTTAGTGGTGCTTGAGGTGCTTTGTTATTTATGTGTTTCAATATGGTATTTTATGTGTTATTAGGCAAGGAGACAAAGAGCAGAATATTTAAGGCAGAGAGGTAGGCTTCATAATTCCGTTCAAGTGAACTGGAATACGATGCACAAGCAGGCTGATCTCCTCTCTAGAAAATTGGCAAGGTATTTCTGTTGTAACCCTTTTGTATTTTGAGATGGTTGTCTTTTTTAGTCTTGGTGGACATTGTATGCACTACTGATTGGTAAACTAATTTTTACGCATAAAACTTGAGTTGTCTTGTTTAATTTGTTGCTTTTGTAGGTGTTGGAAGCGGTTCCTTAGGCAGAGAACTACCTTGTCATTGGCAAAGGCTTATGATGCCCTAAATATAAAGGAGAAACACGTCAAATCTATGCCTTTTGAGCAGCTTGCTCTTCTGATTGAGTCAGCTGACACTCTACATGCTGTGAAAGCTTTACTCGATCGTTTTGAGAGTCGATTAAAGGTCTTAAGAGCTATTGCTTCTACTAGTCATACACCCGGCACGGAAAACATTGATCACCTTCTCAAACGAGTTGCTACTCCAAAGAAAAGGACTACTCCAAGGAAAACTCCGAGGGGAAGAGAGGCAAAGAAAGCCACTACGTCCAGGGAGACAGCTAACAATCTAACTAGATTATCAAGGTATCCAGTAAGAGTAGCCCTTTGTGCTTACATGATCTTGAGTCACCCAGAAGCAGTTTTCAGTGGTCAAGGAGAGCGGGAGATTGCTTTGGCCAAGTCCGCTGAAGAATTTGTTCATGAGTTTGAATTGTTACTGAAGATTGTACTAGAGGGGCCTGTGCATAGTTCTGACGAAGAGTCTGAGTCTGTGACACCTAAACGTTCAACCTTCAGATCGCAGCTAGCAGCTTTTGATAAAGCATGGTGCTGTTACCTAAATTGTTTTGTGTTATGGAAAGTTAAGGATGCACAGTTACTGGAGGAAGATTTGGTTAGAGCAGCTTGCCAGCTAGAGCTCTCAATGATGCAGAAGTGCAAGATGACCCCCGAAGGAGATAGTAGTGACCTTACTCACGATTTGAAGGCTATTCGGAAGCAGGTATACTACAGCTCATTGATTTTTCTTCCACCAAAATTAACGTAACTAACAATATGTTTCTGCACTGTTTGATTCACAATTAAAAAAAGAGTTAAAAATAAAAAATAAAATAGATAAAATTTCAATTTTCAAGATTCTCTTATTTTTCAATTTTAATCGACTTATAAAAAAGGAGAGAGAAGGATGAAAAAAGGGGAGAGACTTCCCCTTTGACTGACTGAAATTTTCTATAGAACAGAGTAAGGTTTGGAGAGAAATGTAGTTGGTGGAGATATGAGTGGTGCTTGCAGGCTTTTCATTTTTGTTGTCAGTGACTGTGATCACAAAATGGGAGAAGCTATAGAACTTCCTTTCTCACTTTTATTTTCTGCGCTTCAAGTGGACTAAGTATGTCATATAATTGCATTAGTGAACCCTCTTTTCGTGTTTTATTTCACTTAATTCGAGTGACAAGTACAGTTTTCAAAGCTAGTGAAGCATGAATCTTTATTTTTTATTTTTTATAAAGCATGTCAATATTGTTTATTTATTTATTATTTTTCTCAGCTAATATTAATTTCTGTTCTATTTTTAGGTGGGGGGAGGGTGGGGTTGGGGGTTGTTCTTAGAAGATTTTCTCATTCTAGGAAATGAAAAGGTGTAGTACTGATTGACGACAGTGTCCTTCAAGTTTTCTGTCAGTTGCTTTTGAATTCTGTCATGAGACAGAGAGTTGCAGGCTGGTTTGCAATGGGTTTTGGGGGGAATTGCTTTATTCTTGTGAAGTTGTGTATGCTTGAGTCTTGAGTGTGCGTGAGTGTGGTGGGTTCGGGATTACCACTTCGATGATACCTACAGGGGATGGAGTCCAGGGAAATTGCAATATTGCCCAGCAAAATTATGTTATTCAGATCCGTAGTCATTTGTTTATTTGCTTATCAGCTAATACTTTTTGGTTATTCTAATGGTGCAGGTTATAGAAGATCAACATCTTTTGAGGGAAAAAGTGCATCACCTGAGTGGGGATGCTGGGATTGAGCGGATGAATTCTGCACTATCTGAAACACGATCCAAATATTTTCTAGCCAAGGAAAATGGTAGCCCATCGAGGTCACAGATTACTCATTTTATCTCTCCAAGTCCGCCTAGTTCCTCAGGTGGTCCTTTGTTCGCTACCTCAGACAAGAAAAGAAACATGGTTGAGAGTAAAGAGCGTCCAATCCGCGTGGTTCGCTCCTTGTTCAGGGAAGATAATACTCCTAAAGGCCCTCGTTCTTCTGCTCCAATAACCATTTTGGATGAACAACTGGGATCTTCTATTGAGAAGTTGGCCACAGAGAATGAATTGATTGTAAATGAATTTCTTCACAAGCAGCATGAGGGGTTCACTGATATCTTTAATTTAAATGATGAAGATCAAAACGGTGTAAAGGTCAGTGCACTATGACAAATACATGTCTGTAGCAAAAGTAAAACCTTAGGGAAGAGTTTTAATTTCATTGCTTTTTAGTTGACCAGCTTTTGAGTTATAACTACTTTTTGTTTTTTTTCGTCTATGGAAGTTCCTTGCTTTATTTGGTTTTTGAAAAGGAGATGTGGAAGATCTTTCACACTTGCTGATGTTTGTATTGAAATCTTGCATGTTTCTTTGCTATTCTCCTCGTTGTTGGCAGGCGAAGATAAGAGAGACTATGGAGAATGCTTTCTGGGATAGCATCATGGAATCAATGAAAAGTGAGGGTCCTAATTATGATCGCGTTATTCAACTGCTAAAAGAGATAAGGGATGAACTTTGCCAGATGGCTCCAGAGACCTGGAGACAAATGATTATGGAAGCTATTGATCTTGACGTTCTCTCTCAGGTACGAGCATCTTTGATTTTATTTAATTATTACTATTTACTTTGCAAAATGTTGCTTGTAAAATTACTAAGTTCTATTTTCTTTCAAGGTGCTTAAATCTGGTAATCTGGACATTCATTACCTTGGAAATATCCTGGAATTTGCATTGGACACTTTGCAAAAACTCTCTTCCCCAGCTAATGATGTTGAGATGAAGAATACTCATCAGAGGTTAATGAAAGAATTAGCAGATACATGTCAGGCCAAAGATGGCTCAAACCATTCAAGTGTTATTGTGATGATCAAAGGTCTGCGCTTTGTCCTAGGGCAGATTCAGGTAAAAAAAAAAATTTATTTCTTTATTAAATATTAGGTATTATTGCAACAATTAAAGGACCACAGCGGTCCAATTTTATAAACTTTCTTAACACATGTCAAATGGCCTTTTTGTCATGTATTAAGAGCTAGTGTGCAAAAAGGTGGATATTGCAAGTGTAGTCCAGTCTATAAACACGTGGGTTTGTAAGTGTAGTGTAGTCTAGTTTTTGAAAATAAACGAAGTTATGCCAGATCTTTGTTTTGGTACATATCATCTTGAGAATTCTGACTCTTTTTCTTCCCTTTTCCTTTCCCTTCCTTCCCCCTTTTTTTTGGTCCATCACTTTTCACCCAAGATACGTATTTACGTGCAAACAGCAATCTTTTGTTATTTATATGGAAGTAAATTGATTGGTTATATGGATGTATATTCTCATAGGTGCTTAAGCGAGAGATAAGCAAAGCACGTATAAGAATCATGGAACCTTTGCTAAAGGGATCCGCTGGTTTGGATTACCTCAAGAATGCTTTTGCCAATCGCTATGGATCTCCCTCTGACGCATACTCCTCCCTACCATTAACGGTGCAATGGCTATCTACTGTGTGGAATTGCAAAGATCATGAGTGGGAAGAACATGGACATTCCCTCTCTGCTTTGGACAATGAAAGTTCATCTCATGGCTTGATTCCTTCCACCACCCTTAGAAGTGGTGGAACCTTTGTGGTCAAACCTAACATGACTTCTGTTGCATCTGGGGCTACCAAGACCGCAGGTTTGAATGCTTTCAACTTTCAATTGTAATTTGAAAATTAGAGAAGGAAAAACTTTCAACTGTAATTTGGCTTAATACTTTTTTATCATCTCATTTTGCTGTCCTCTTTTGTTGATCAGGTAATCAACAGCCAGAATGCAAGGGAGAAAGAGTTGATTTGCTCGTCAGGCTGGGCTTGCTCAAGTTGGTAAGTGGTGTATCTGGTTTGACACAAGAAGTTTTGCCCGAAACTTTTATGCTGAACCTCCAGAGGCTGAGAGCTGTTCAGGCTCAACTTCAGAAGATTATTGTAACTGCTGTCAGGTAATTGGCATAATTCCCAGCATTACTCTCTATTTAGCATTTTGTTAGTAAATACTTTTAGGCCTTACTTATCTGTGGCTGTAAATGCAGCATTCTTATTTGCCGGCAAACCCTCGTAAGTGAGAGAATAATAGACAGCTCTAGAGATATGGAGGGAATTGTATCAGAATGCATAGAGAGACTAGTGGAGCTCTTGGATGTTGCGGAAGATGCAGGTATTGAAGAAATTGTTGAATCAATCAGTAGGTTCTCAGTGAACGGTCACGAAGATGGAGATGTCCAGAAGCTGCAATCACGGAAGGCGGTCATGGCGAGGATGTTAGCAAGGAGCTTGCAAGCCGGGGATCCTGTATTTGAAAAGGTATCCCGAGCTGTCTATACTTCTGCCAGAGGAGTCGTGCTCGGAGGGACTGGACCCCATGGAAGAAAACTAGCTGAGATGGCGCTCCGACAAGTTGGAGCTGCTGCACTGAGTAAGAGACTGGTGGAAGCTGCTGAAGTTTTAGTGGTGGCTGCTACTGTATCAGTTAGTGTTCATGGACCATGGTATACACAACTGGCTGATAACATGTGAAGAAAGTATGATTTGGCGTACAGAAGAAGAAAATAATGCACAGATGTAGATGGTAGGAGTTTTTATTTAAAGCTGTGTCTTAATTAACTGCAGTTGTAAATTATGGATATAGATTTTAACTATTAATGCAAAATTCTTTCTTTCTTTGGTGTAATACAAGGGAACATATGTAAATATGTTTGGATGTAATAAAGGGGTCTGTTCTCTTCGCCTTCAGGTTTCTCACAGGAAATATTTGTAGACCGTAATTATCGTCTTGGTAATAATAATATTAAAAATAATGTCAATGGTCCTTCCTTGTTTTTTTGTTTTTGAAAAGCGAACTGGTGAGTGGTGACAAAAATCCCTTATTTCACTTTTGCCTATTTTCTATTCATGGAAAAATTAAAGGCAATGTTTTCATTCCGTTGTTTTCCCGAAAGGAACTCTAGGCAATGGGGAACATGAAAAGAAACAAAAGTTAAAAGCAACACCTATTCCATTTTCTCATGTTCTCATGATAATGTTGTTATGCCACGACTATTGCATTTTCTTTTTTGTTAATTAATGTTCACAAAAATGCTGAATACATATTATTGAGCATAGTCTTGATATTTTAAAAAAATTAACCGGCTGAAAGTTTCATTAAAAGAATTTAAAGCACAGGGAATGCTTTTTGTTTAATTTTTAAATGGAATTCAATGAAATACAAATATATATATATATATATATATATTATGCAAGAAACACGAGAATATTACATTGATAAAATGATTTTTCTATAGCAATAGCAGGTTTAAGAATAGGATTGCTTACCCGACCAAAAACCAAATTATAGCCCATCGTATCATATATCTACAGACGCAGCCCATGCAAGCAAGCATTCAAGGCAACAATTTAGGTTACACCAACAAAAAGGTGCGAACAATAGTCTAAACCTATGAAACAAACGTATTTATTTCATGACTACATACCACATTAGAGTGCCAACAAATGATGGAACAAAGCTTTGTTATAAAAATGAGCATATTCCTTTTCTTTTGCTTTTCATTTTACATTTGCTTGAATCAAGAAGTCTAGATTGCAATGGATAGTCGTGCATTTTCTTCCTCAGAAATAAATATAGCGCCCAAAAAGTTGGCATGCCTAATTGTTCCTGCCCACCATCATTGTCGTACATTTTTCAGAGTCGACCATAACGGTAGGAGTCGTCCACCATTCTGATTAGTGTTCACCGAGCCATTAGTTTCAATATCATATTTCTCAAAACCTAGGTCATTGCCTATGTACTGGCTGCAAAAGTCTTGTTCCATGCTGTTACTTGTCTCGTCAACTTTGTTCTGCTTCTTTGTTGCCATTTTCTTCGATCGACCAGTGCTGTTAAATTCAAAGTCCTCTAAATTTGGACTCGGATCTCCACCCCTTCTCTTCTTTATGGAATCAGTACTCTCATTGCTGCTGCTGTTGTTTTTGTCTTTCCTGTGGTGCTCTTTTATGACAGATTCAATGGTTTCGAGAATTCGATCTCCATACTTCATTACCTTAGCCCTTAATTTGGAAACATACAAGATGACCATTAACATGTCGGCTTGGCAAGCAGCACAAAAATTATAGTATTAACCTGTAAACTTACTTGCCAATTCCATGTATCTCAAGCAGTTCTTCTTTTGTCCTGGGAAGCTTTTTGCATATCTGCTTAAGAGTATTATCCCTGTAAAAAGAAAAGGTATGTCAACATGTACCACAAAAAGGATAGAAAAGAAAAGAAACAGCGAATTGCAGCTTACACAAAAATGTGGTACGCCATGACCCCCTCTCCAGCTTCTGTAACGAGAGCAGCTCGAAGCTTCCGCAAAGCTGGAAATAGTTTAGCTGAGAGATTCTTCGATAGCATAGCCACAAAGAACAAAGAAAAGGAAATTAATTTTATTGTTGAAGGTATTTCTATATTACAAGAATTTGTAAATCTAACACTCATGCTTTTGTCATACACAGATAAATGAGTGTTTATGTTAGGAACCTAATATTTAGAAGTCTTTTTCAATAGTCTTAAGGGTAGTATAAATAGGGGGTTTAGTTGCTAGGAAGGGGCAGATTGGTAGAGTGCCTACTGCTGTGCATTATTTTGGAGGTCGGGAGTCCTCGAAGCCGTCCATCTATCTTGTAATTTTCCATTTTTAATGTTGTTAATGAAGCTCAGATTTTCGGGTTCCTAACAGTGTACTTATTCCACACATGAAACATGCAAATACAAGAGACATGTCATTTAAGTACCACGTCTACTTCAGACTGAGGTTGAGCAGAAATGTTAGGACTCAGATTCTCGTGGAGCAATGAGCCATTGGCTGGAGTAATGTCAGATTTACTCTTTTTAAGAACTTTTACGGAAGAAGGGAACCTACAAGATAAATGAATAAAAATCCCGCGTCAGTTGCAGTAGTGCATGTAGGTGAGCCAACTGTAGTGCAGTGGAAGGACAAAAAAAAAATCCCCAACACGCCCCCCCCATTAATAAAGTTTGAATAACAAACAACATAAAATATTTCTTTGGTTGGACGGAACAGGATCATATCCAAGTTATATATTGAAAAACTTCTATGAATTAGCGGTGTGATGCTGTTTAATAACTCATCAAAGCAAAAAGAAAAAAAAGTACACATTCTTAAACTATGTTAGCACTTTGCCCCAGGTGAGAGTCATCAGGCATGGATTTTGTTGGTAAGTAAAGTGTAGACATAATGAATGTGCATTGCTGATTCAGAGATTTTATCTTCTGACGTGTCAACGTAATATTGATTCAAACAACCAAAAGGAGTACCAATTTTGAAGTTTGAAAAAGAAAGCAGCAGTGGAGTCAACCTTAATACAATTGTTCTCCTTCCAGAGCAGAGATCATATGCTTTGGACTGGTTCACCTGTCAGCAAATGTGAACCGTCATCATGGATAAGTGATGATAAAAGGACACAAGAAGAACCAATTTCTTGGGACCCGTTTGTTTCATATACTCAAAAACTCAAATCATTGATTATGCTACAGTATTTTTCTCTCACAAAAAATTTGAATTCCAAACATCAAAATCAAGAATCATGGTTTGAGTATATCTTCCAAACAAGCCCTTGATCTTTCAGATATTATATATGAAGAAAAGAAATTCTTTCAAGTACCTTTAGTACTGAGGATACAGATCCATAAACATCACTTTTCCTTACTTCCTCCACAAGAATATCCTCAGTAACAAGATAACGCAAAATACGGGAAGCTTCTCCCTTGGCTAGATGTTTTCCAGCCCCATGGAGTCTTATAGTTTCATGTTTATGCTTCTTGACCTATTTTTTGACATTACAGATATACAATTAAGACTAAAAAATTAATGACAGTACACCGAAAGCATCATACATTTCTTACAAGAACTCACAATTTGGCTCAAGGAGCCCCTGTAGACTTCCAAAATATGAGATGATGAATGCTGCCCCCCTGTTAACTTCACTAGTTCAGCCTATGAGAACAACACATGAAAAAGTAGCCAACATAAGATACAAGAAATATGATATGTTAATTCAAAGCAACAGTAATCACTACAAAAAAATATGACATCTTAAAAAGTAATCCAACAAGGTTACAAACCAAATGCTTTGCCATCTCAGTGACATCCTTGTCAACAAAGCTTTTGACTTTCAAACAATTATCACATGTTTTTTTGCAGGCTGCAGAATCAAACTTCTCCCCAAAATGGATAAGTTGTAGAAGACGTCGACAATCAACATCATTTTCACAGTAACTGACCTGAAATAGGTAATATTACTTTATTTAGAACATTTTGATTCTAAACATAAAGTGAATATAAAAGGATGGAATGGCAAAAAGGACAACTTGAAACCTCCCTCAATTACCATTCTTAAAAGATTTTCAGTATTAGTTTCTAGTATTCCTCCTGAGTTCATTGCATTAACACCATTTTTCCGAGATGTGAAAGGACTTTGCTCTATGACACCTTGGCTAATCATATGTTTGACTCGTATCTGCAAGATGAAATGCAAACAGAAATAATTATAAATATAAAAAACAAAAGAAAAAGATGCCAGTCTTGAAATCTTAGCAATCTGTAACTTTATCTTTTTTTTCCCCGAAGGAATTCTGCAACTTATCTAGTGTACAGTAGAGTAACCAATATGTATACACGTAATTTCATGAGAACAACTTACATAGTCACTGTAACTGTAATACAACACACAAGATGAACGCTGACCATCTCTACCAGCTCGACCACACTCCTGATCAATAGCAGTCCAATTAGCTAACAAAATAAATACCTCTTAACTAAAACCAAGCAGTAAGCTAATAAAGTCAATGATAAAATTAAAAAATGAAAATAGACAGTTTAAATTTCAAATTTCAAACAACTATAATTCAATCTAAAATGTATCAACTAATTTTTGTTTCAGTACCTGATGATATCCTTCAATAGATTTTGGGAGAGAATGGTGAATTACAAAGCGAACATCTGGTTTATTAATACCTGGAAGTCTTAATGTTAGTCAATGGTCGAGTTTAATTAATCAAAACTGCAATCAGCACGTACCCATTCCAAATGCCACTGTAGCACAAATTATGTTTATTTCGTCTTTGCTCCATTGATTTTGTACAAAGGCACGTTGAGAGAGTTCCATACTACCATGGTAAAATGCAGCTTTATGCCCACATTCCTGCACAAGAATTAAATGAACTCTTAATGAAACATAACCCATTATGTTCAATGTCTAAGTGAAACAACAGATTGTTATCTACCCATGGCTTCATTTTCTATCTGTTAAAAGATTTAAATTCTGTAATTTTCAAGGTCAGCCTTGAATAATCCCTTACAGACAAAGGTTACTACCGGGAAAAGGTAAAATTCACACAAACTGACAGGATTTAACTATTATGAATGGAGCAATGATAAATATATTTTCCACAAGGAGCCTAAAAGAAAGGAAGTAATCATTACGGGGAGTAAATTTTGTAAGTAATATGACATCACATAATTGAATATTGAAATACATGGGAGCCCCTAATTCAAGATGGAACTATTACACTTAAGTCACACCTGCAATTTTTCAGCAGCTTTTTCACAGTCCATTCTGGAAAGACAATAAATGATTCCACATTCATCATAATGGTTTTCTTTGATGAACTTGTCGATGTCATCCAAACACTTCTTAGTCTTTGGAATGACAGAATACCTGCGATATACAAAATAAACTAACTGTTTTCAATTTTGAATGAGGGCTTAAATTAAACTATTCCTGCCACATTGAAAAGAAAAAACAGCATCCAATACTTGCCACAAGTTTGAACGGTTAAAACTTTGCCGGAAAACAATACAGTTGACAAGACCAAGAGCTTGCACAACATCTTCCTTTACACTGGCTGTTGCAGTAGCAGTTAAAGCTAACACTGGTGTATTTGGGAACTTTTGTTTCAAGATACCAAGACCCTGACATTTTACAGTTTATATTGAGTATTAAGAATTTTAACAGAGTGTGCGTGTGTGTCTAGAGAGAGAGAGAGAGAGAGAGATTAGGAGGCCACAACCTGATAATCTGGTCTAAAATCATGCCCCCACTGACTCACACAATGAGCTTCATCGACAACAATCCTAGCAAGCAACTCACGAGAATGTAAACTCCCAAGGTGGCGCAAAAGGACGTCACTTCTGCAGTTGGGAGAAAACTTTAAAAATTATGCGTTATTCGTGCTTAAGCATTCGTTTCAATTTGCAATTACCTTGGCTGCTAACAAGGTTGTGTCTCATAATTGAGGTGAGAGGAACTGATAAAAGTTAAGATAAACCAATTTGTAAATTCTATGTTTAGTGGATATAGGGAAACTGGTTAAACTAAAACAATTTCAAGGATGGGCATATGAAGAGTTTTAGGGACGACCTGCAAGTGCACTGCAACGAAGGCATGGGATTTTTATTGATATATCCAAGGAAAAAACTAAGAAATGCCAATAATTCTTTATTAATAATAGAAATTAATACAAAGGAAAGAGGACAAGAAGTCCTCAAGAAAGCTAATAAAAATAAAAATACAAAACTCAAGAGAACAGAAAAACCTGAAGCTCATAACCTCTTATCAGCCCATCACATCTTTCCAATCCAAAACAATAAAAGGAAAGGAAAAATCTTTAATGGCTTTTTCAGTGAAGGCTCGCTAGGAAGCTGAGTATTTTCTTTTTCAAAGAGATTCAGTCTCCATCTAAAGTCCTATTTCTTTCCACTCAAATCGTCCATAGTTTTTTTTTATATATAATAAACAAAGAAACGTTTATTGATCAAAAAAAAAAAAAAAGAACCACACAAAGTGACGAAGAAGGGAGGTCCTCAAAAAGAGAAGGAAAAAAATTCAAAAACACCCTAGATAAAGCTAGTTAAAATGGAAACATACAAAAATCTCACTCAAAGGTTCAAATCATCCCTCCAACTTAACTGTATTAAAGATAAAAGTAAAATGCTTATACTCTTTGTCTTGAGACGCCAACACCGAGGCCAAGAAAGAGCACATTTTTTTACTTTTCCGCATGGCTTTTGACATCTTATTAGAAGGAAAAAATGGACAATTTACTCTGAACCATTACTTTTTATTCTATAGCCTCATTTATTTTATAGATTTAAATTTTTAATTTAAATTGAGATGTAATATTTTTTTAGAGTTTTTTACTGTAATAAAAAAAGTTAAATGTGACATTTTTTTAAAAAAATTTACTATAAAAATCTAAAATTAAAAATTTAAATCGGTGAAATAAACGGACTTATATCTTTATTTTTAATAAATATTTTTTTATTAATATAATTATTTAATTAAAAAAATTATAAATTAAGAATAAACGATAAAAATCTTCACTCGCAACCAAAACCAAGCTTATCCAACAATAAGGAATTCCATTATGCGGGGAAGGCCAAAGCTGGCCAGCCTAAAGCCTAGTTCTTTGGCCCTAGGCTGAAGATCTAGGCCTGAAAGCCTAACTCAGTCGGGTTTTTAGAACTGCTTTCGATTTATAGAATAAAGAGAGAAATAGGTCAAGATTTGAGATGAATTAAAATTAATAAGTTAATAGTTTACATAAATTAATAAATAGGTTAAATTACTATTTTTATCTATAATTTGTCTAGTTATGAACCATAACTTGATAAGTTATTATCCATAATTGTCCATAACTTATCTGACTATGAACCATAACTTGACAAGTTTGTTCATAACTTATCTGATTATAAATCATAACTTAACAAGTTATGACCTATTAATTTTTATAACTAAAAATTAACCTATATACTTTCTTAAACTTTGCATAGTGACCTATTTTCTACTATTTCCTAGATTCATCCTTATAAAAATGCGGGCTTTCCTTGCTGGACTAGGCCGGCACATGGTCATAAAGGCTGGCCCAGCCTGCCCAAAAAAAAAAAAGAATATGGGCCGGGCCGGTTTCACACTTTGGGCGTCCCAAATTGACTGAGGCCCACAAAAAACAGGCTTCTTTCAAAAGATTGTTTCAAAAGTTTCTAGCCACTTTGCAGTTGCAGAAACAAATGGCCAACTATCAATTCACATTCTACCTTCTGCATGAACACAGAAGATCTATAAACTTGTAAATTTAGTGTCGTTATTTTAAAGTAAGAAAAACCTTTGCTTCTTCAATTGCTTTCGGTAACTAATAAGTGATACTGAAGTGGATTGCCATACGATTCAATTAAACAGTGTAAGCCAGAATGCTACAATCGAAAGAATACATTTTTATTTGAAAAAAAAAATAACACTTACTTGGCAACTTTCTCAGGCGTGACATATAACAGCTTGTATTTACAATAATCAGAGGCAAGTTCTCTAAAGATCTCTTGTTGTTCTGTCCATTCCATGTTGGCACTCAAGTATGCAGCAGGTATATTTGCCTAGAAAACGCTCAGAAAGGAAGTCATAAATGAATGTTTATCACATAAGACGACCTGAAATAAGATAAGTTGAAACCCCGCTGAAAACTAGACATATCACTGATGAAGACTACCTGTAATAAATGCATTATTTGATCTTGAATGAGTGAGACCAGTGGACAAACTACCAATGTTATCCCTGGACATATAAGAGCGGGGAGCTGCAAAGATAGCAGATGCCATACAAAGCCTTTAGTTAAAACTCTAAAATATTCATTTCTTACTGTCAACATAGAATGAATTCTTGAAGAAAAAGATAAGTTAGAAGCATATCTCCTTGGTTAAATAAAAAAATATTGCGTCATAAGCTGAACCAATGAACTATGCATTACCAAACAAGCGTGGCACAAATTTCAATTGACAAAACAATAGCCAACGAGTGAAAGGACCATAACAAATAAGGACTTTAAGAAAAAATTACCTGATATGTCAAGCTTTTACCCCCTCCAGTCGGCATTAGAACAAAAACATCATAGCCACTCATTGTAGCATTAATAACCTCCCTTTGGTTGGGGCGGAAGGAGTGATTTCCAAACACTTTCTTGTTATTGGCCTGAAATCAGTTGGCTTGCATCAGACAATAATCACAGCGAAAAAAATTAATGCAAATATCAAAATCAAGAATAATGCAGCTGAGCACCTCCAATTTCTTTGTCCACGAGAAATTCCCACTACTCCACTTTTTGTCATTAGAACCCTCAATATAGCTAACTTCAGAAAACTTTGGAATGTATGGTTCCCTATCTATGGAAGAGAACGAAATTGATGATGGATTATGACTCTCATACAGTCCTGGCTCATTACGTAGATGAACCTGGGCATTAAATCTCGAGGGTTCAGTCCAGGAGGATCCTGCTTGAGGTGCTTCATACTGGAATGATCTAGGAGTAGTCGATGGAGAAAAACGTGATTTTTGTCTTTCTTCAACTACAGAATTGGGGCGAAGATATCTCTCAAGCTGCTGAATTTGTTTATTTAGCTCCAACCTAAGGATGGAAATGTTTACTCAACTCATATCTCCAATTACATAATCAGAGAGTATTTTCCAACAATAATAGCAATGAACAATACAAGCAATCGGACTTGATCCATAAAGATTCCATTATTCCATCAATTTTTTCCATTCACTTGTTTATTCCTTGTATTTGGTTTTGAATTTAGCAACCAAATACACTGGTGAAGAAGGATAGATACAAACCTGTTCTGGCGAAGCTTCTCCATGTGTGCCGGACTTAGGTCATTAAAATTATCAATGAGTTCATTTGATATGGTTATAAGCATATCTTTCATTTCCTGCAAATGACATGCAGCTTCTGGGCAAGTCCCTAGCTGTATGAAAATTCACGAATTAGGTACGTCAAGTTAGCTAAAGATGAGATGGCAATAGTGCAGATAATACATATTACCTTAAAACCATGACAGCAAATTGAGCACAATTCTGGTGGCAAACAAGACTCGTGTCCCATAAAATTACTCTTATCTACAGATGGAGTAATGGGAGGAAGCTTTGACAATGATGGCTGAGGTGTGCAGGTTGATTGATATTGTTCCACTATTTGGTCCACATCAATATTCTGCAGCCCAAATTAAATACAAGTGACAGATGAATGATAACACTTATGTGAGGAAGTAGTAATAGTATCAGTAGGAGGAGGAGTAATAGTAACGGCAATAACAGCATCATGACTGACATTCACAACTCTAACATCACAACATGCGAGAAATGTCACAAGTACTTAGTATTAAAAGTTTATCTCCTGCTATAATGTCGTATTCTAGTGAGTTACAGCACTGATAGCATAACATTGGCAAGAACCATTACAAATTGAGATCACACGAGTAATTCAAAAAAAAGAAAAAAATTTAAGAAGATTAGACGCTTTACTTCTTTACAACTCTAATATATAGTGTAGGCAAATGATTTTGTTTTCAATAAAAAGTAAAAATGATATTGTTTTGAGAATCATTCTAAGACCAATTTTGAAATTGCGTTTGGTTGGTTTTTTAAGATATTTTTTTGAGTATAATAAAAAAGTATAATCGTGTTTATTAATTAATATATTATAATATTGTTGATAAGTACTCAAATATGAAAACAAAAAAGTGAAAACAACATTCAACTGTTTTCTAATTCCTTCACAAAAACCATTCTCACTGTTTTCGTTTTCATTTTCGCTTTCAAAACATCTGCTAAACAAATGTCGTTTCGTTTTCATTTTCATTTTTTGCTTCTCGAAATACGTGAAAACTATTTTCAAAAATGGTTCTAAACATGCACAATAAGTTGAGATACATGAATACTTTAAAAGAATAAAAAGATTTTGACAATGAAATAAAAGAGCCTAAACACACCCAAAACTTAAACTACTTAGTTACGTAATTAGACCAACCAATTGGTATTCTTTTTTTTTTTTTCCTTGAAACACATTCTTTTTTTTTTTCCTTGAAACACCATGGGGCTTATGGCTCCCACTATATTAAGAAGAGATGAAACAGCGAGGATTTGAATCTTGAATCGCACACTCACATACCCAACCACTTAAGTTAGCCTCAAATAGCTAATTGCAATTCTTTTTTAATCCCACAGGTATAATAAATGTATGATTTACCCTTAACACTTGTCAAAAAGAAATTACCTCAAGTATCTCGTCATCATCCATGTCACTGACCAAACCTGTTCCAGATTGTTTTATTTGACTGGAATGAACATTATAATTGCTGACAGATCCAGCTAAAACTTGATGATGAGAATTGTAGACCATTGATGCTCTGATCTGACTCTGCCCTCCAACACTTTTTCCTGCTTCTGCACCGTTAGCATTACTTGATGGGAATAAACGGCTTGTGTGACTTGTAGATTCACTAACACTAGCATTCGCTGAACCAAAATATTGGTGTGTTTGGTTACGTCCAAAACCTCTATCAATGTCATTTGAACATTGCAAGGGAGTTTTACAAACATCCGGAGAGTTTTCAGTGTTCAAATTCTTTACATGTATGGTTTTCCCAGGTTTAACATAAGTCCTGCAAGAAATCTGCATGCTGGAAAGAACATGCCAAGCCTGCCAAATTTGCATTAATAAGCTGCAGTGCTGAATCAGAAGAACAACTTTGTCTCCAAATGTATAGTAATTGGAAAAACAAGTGAAGAAATGTTTCAAGAAACAGGGGCTGAGTTTTACTTTAAGGGGGAAAAAACAGAGAAGACTTAAGAGCGTAAAAATAATAATAATAATAATAATAATAATAATAATAATAATAATAATAATAATAAGACCAAAATGACACAAATTACTTCTCATTAAAACATCTGTTTCTTTTCAAAAAAAAAAAAATCCCATTGAAAAGGAAACAAAAACAAAAAAGTAACAATGAGGGCAACAACTCTGACTTTCAGAACGAGTGAAAATTGAAAACAATAATATCACAACCAATAATTTAACTAAATGCCAACTGATTGTTGCTTTTCTAAAGTTTTCCTGATCTTGCTACCGAACAAATGCAACCCAATTTATCTCATCCTTCACTGATAGTAAAATAACTAGAACTCATTGAATACCTAACTTAAAATGGTAATCCAAGAAATCATAGTTAACATCGAACTAATGGACTTCACAAAAAAAAAAAAAAAAAAAAAAAAAAAATCACAGGAATGCAAGCAGAACGTTTTTTACCTTTTCAAGTTGTGATCGTTGAATACTCTGACTTTGACAGGCTGCAAAACTGAAACACACAAATGAGGTATTTATGAGACTGAAAACAGAAGCGCACAGTTCCAACTCGTGGAAAGATTTGTGGAACTGGTGCAATTAGTTAGGATTTTCACCTTGTTTAGGTTGTTGACTATTTTTTTAATTTAATTCAGTACAGCTATGCATGTCGACATGTCGTCATTTAATTTTGGAATAGGTGTACATGTTCTTTTCTAAAATAGCTATAGACTTGTATCTACATATTGCTTGTACCGTGTAACCTAAAGTGATGGAATAAGAATTAGAAAAATCAGTTCCCATTTCAATTTCGTGTTCACAACTTTAAAAAATGAATAAACTTGTTACACCTTCAGCATCAGATCATAGTTCGATAGATGTACATATATCCACAAATTATCAACTAAAGGAAACTTTTAATTATAAATTACTGCGGACAGAAGGGAATAGCAAGGCAAATGAGTTTCAAACGGTGATCAATTCATAAATTGAAACTTGAAATAAATGGGAATTTTTTTAAGGCCTCTAAGCATACAAAATCCACCTAAACACCCAGCATCAAATTCCATCCTCTATTAAAGCCTTTCTTTAAAGACCATCTTCAAAGCTAATTTTGTTGCTTTCCAGCCACAGCACCAAAGCTTCTGCCAAAACCCCGGAAACTAAAACTTCTTTGCCCCCATTTGTTTCATGGGTTCGAATTTCTGTCAATGTTTTCTCTCACAAAATTTAAATTTTTGTTCAAACCTATGAACCAAACAAGCCCTTAACATCAACTAGATAATGGAGGACTAGTATTAGCACAAAAGTATCAAGTTCTCATCTTATAGATAATCTTTTTGAAAGAGAAAGTAAAAGTAGAAAAATAAAAACACCATTTGAGGACGAATCAAACCTTGTAGCCATTGGGTCTTGGTCCGCGATTGGAGGCTTTTGAGTTTGTAAAGAGAAAAGGAAATTGGAACTTAGAAACTTCTTTTGGTTTATGAAATGTTCATGTGCGTCAAGATGTTGCGACAAATTCACTTTTGGAATCTGCACAGTTTCCACACCTTCTCTTCCCCAACTGCTTCTTTTACACATTCTAAGTAAGCCCACCCAAAAAAAAAAAAAAAACCCTCAAAATTAAAATAAAATAAAATAAGAAACATATACACCCAATGCATAGGAGATTGCTCTCGAAAATTTAAACAATGATTAATAGCAACAATGACAATATATTGTCATCACCAATCGAAATTAAATTAAAAAAACACTAAAAATTATAAAAAATGGAAGAAAAGAGAGTTGTGGAATCATTACTCTTGCACCATCACTGAATCAGTTATTCGTTGATTACTCCGCTGCGCCTACACTGTTTCCTTCAAAAAGCATCACAAAAATTTGTACCAAAAATGAATATTGGAACAAAAATTCGAACTTCTTTATGAACCGAATAATGTGAGAAAAGATGCAGCAATGTACCTTCCAAATGCGACGCGATACATATTTCAAATTCGCTTAAAGCAAATGATTCTAAGTACATTCACAAACCCTAGAAGCGAAATGATCAATTCTGGTTCTGAGCTTTTAAATAATCTGGTTTCGCCGTTGGTTGGAGCGACGAGCCACCGGGAGGGAGGGAGAGGGCGGACAGCGACTGAGAAATAGAGAGAGAAAGAGAGTGGAGGGAAAGAGAGGGGGGGCAGAGATGTCCTTAAAACAGAGCGGCGGAGCGCGATATTGGAAATGGCGGGACTTTTCATTTTCATTTTTTGTTTTGATTTTTTTTTTTTTGGGAATTGTAAACTCACTGCGTACGGAAACGTATGCTGTGACTGTGCGCTTATTGCGTGTCAGATGCTAGAAATATGGGAATAAAATACGGTCTCGAGCTAGTTTAGTTTTAGGGTCCGTTTGGTTCATGGATTTAAATCATGTGATTTGAATCATTTTTAATTTACGTGTATTTTTTATAAGAAAAAATACTGTAGCAATCATGAATCATGATTCGAATCAGGGATTGAATTATGATTCGAATCAGGAATTCAAACCTAGGAAACAAACGTCCCTTAATGATTTAAATTTTTAATTTAAATTGATATATAATTTTATATATGAGTTTTTTATAATAAAAAAATTAAAAATAATTGTTTTTAATAATTTTTTATTGTAGTAAAATTTAAATTTTAAATTTAAATTAGTAAAATGAATAGAGTCTTCACTAATTTAAATTTTCATCTTTAGGTTTTTACAGTTAAATTCTTAAAAAATATCGCATTTAATTTTTCTATTACAGTTAAACTCTTAAAAAATATCACATCTTTATTCGAATTAAATTTAAATCCGTAAAACGAACAAGATTACAGATATTATAACATAACGATACAATTATATATAACAATTAGGGCTAATTGCATTGTTGCCTTTCCAATTTTAGGTCATTGTCACAAATGCCCTAAAACTTTTATTTATCTGTATTCTGATCTTTAAAAGTCTTGTAAATTTTTTTCTTGTGTTAAATCATTTACAAAAATTGACACGTAACGTGAAGTCGTAACAAGAGTGAGTGAAGTGAGTGTGCAATTACAAAAGTCGCCCCCTGAAATAAAGGTATATATAATTAGGAATGTTTGTTTTACAACTCAAATTAAAAACTAGAGGAAAATATTATAATAAAAAAGTGGAATTTAAACTTTTTTAAAAAAATATTGTAAAAATAAAAATAAAATTCTAACTTAGAGTTACAAAAATAACAATCCTTAAATTATCGTTTGTTTTTAGACCTCTCATCTTTCTCGTTTGCTTGTAGGGCTGTAAAAAATCACCCCGAACCTGACAAATCCGGGCGAGCCGAGCTGACCTAACTAAAAAATCACGGGTTTTCAATTTTTTATTTAATTTTCAGTTTTAATTATGCCTAATCCACACTGTGCGGGTAGGGGTGCGGGCTGAGATTACATAAACCCGAAGTAACCCTACCCGGCCGAACATGTTCAAAGTAAGTAAAACAATATCCAACACTTTAAATTCTTACTTTCATAAGTTTATGAGTTATTAGTCTTTATATTTATTATGCCGCAATTTTGTTGCGTAATTATTTACTACAATAGTATTTGCATATATCATTTATTGCTCATTTACTACAATAGTATTTTATCATTTATTTGCATATAAGAGCCTCTTAGATTAAAATTGATGAAGTCATAGATTAAAATTGGTTTTCACCAATCCGAGTATCCCGACCCTATCTAAGGTCATCCGAAAGGTTGCGGGTTTGTAGACTTAAGAGAGTATAACGGCCTAAAATTTTCTCAATCCACACTAATTGAGTAGGCTCAATTTTTCAGTTTAACCTTATCTTACCTGGTCGATTTACACCCTTATTTGCTTGACTGACCTAGGAAACTTTTGTGGCTCATCAATAGCAGCCAACAGTAGCAGTAGAAGTAAGAAGCTTTTTTGGTTCATCAATTACAGCCAACAATGAATATTACCCAAAAATCAAGCATCCAAAGTCTAAAAAGAAATACTAAAAACCACTAATATTCATCTGCAACTCACAAATAACAAATTAAAATTAATACTAATTGTGATTAAGGATTTTAGTCTCTTATGAGGATCCTTCACCCATGTCAATTTCTTGCTTTCTTGTGATGTGGTTGAGTATGAGGTCATTTTAGGGTTTTGAGTAAATTTGAGGGAAAATATAGGGGCTTAAAAGAGTAAAAAAGGGGAAAAAAACTCAATAAGGTGTTTATTAGCGTAATTATTAAAATACCCTCAAAATTGCATCACGTGCAAGTATGAGTGTTCGTGGTCGATTTAGGCATTTTTTTAAAAAAAAAACCATCAAACAAGTCAAAAATAATTTTTTTTTTTAGGCAGTTTGATATTTTAACAAAAGTCAAATTGAACCAAATCACTCATAAGCGGTTTGGTTTAGATGATTTAAGTTTAAGACTGAAAAGTTTTAACAATTCATAAAAATTATAAAATTATTAATCAATAAAAATAAAAATAAGATTTAAGTTTACAATATAACTGAAAAATAATAAATGTCTAACAGTTCACCATTTAAAGTTTCAATACAAACCAATAAAAATATGATAAGGTGTATTTTATAAGTGTAGAACTTTCATTATGACCAATAAAAACTAAAATAAAAGAATTTTCTTTATGACCAATAAAAACTAAAATAAACATAAAAAACATTTTAAAAATTAAAAAATTATATATGTATATTTTTTAGCAAATTATTAAGCAGTTTGAGGAGTCCAAACCACAACCCAAATTACTTAAAAAAAAAATAAATTAAAAAACTGACTAAACTGCCCAATAATCTAAAAATAATTAACGATTTGGTTTAAATTTGGTGATTTTTCGCAGTTTGACGGATTTTTTGAACACTCTATCAATTTCCGTAAACAATTTAACTGAAGGGGAAATTTTGCAAGACTTCTGAAGTTTGGGGAATGTATATTACAGATTGAAATTTGAGGGCATTTTGTGACACAACTTATAATTTAATGGCATCTCTATTATTTGTCTTAATAATATCTGTTCATAAGAAAAATTATAGCATTACTATTTATGTTACTTTATACATTTACAGTTTAACATGTGAACTCTTTTAATATGATATATTATTATTTAAACAGAAAATAAGATAGTAAAGTCTAATGTCAAACAACATATGCATGGGGTGACAAAACTCTTTTTTTTTTTTTTTTTTATAAAAGTGACAGTGTTTTTTGAAAAATGCTCAAGAACACTGCCAATATTAAGCAAAACTATCTAATAGAAGGGGAGCTCCACGTGTGGTTCCATGTCGTGGGACTCACATGTTGGGAATAGTGTCCTGAAAGCATGAGATGTAAAAGGATATTTATTATTTATTTAATAAAATAGCCTAGGGTGGCCGGCCAACTAAGGGATAAGGGGAAGGGATTTTTTGTTCCAAATTCAAAATTGGAGATAAGGATTTGATCCTATTTTGAAGATTGACTTCTTCTCTTTAAATATGAGATAAATGAAAATTGTGGACAATTTGAAACACTTTTCAGCCCTAGTTTCCTAGTGTGGCCGAAATTTCTCATAGCTAAGGAGAGAGAAATATTTTTCTCCAAAAATTCCACATCGTGCATGCGTTGGTGTTTGTGGAAATTCGAGTGTTTTAGAAACCGTTTTGTCTCACGTGTGCCACACACACGTCTACGTGGAATCAAGGAATTGACGTGGAAGACTTTGTGTTCTAAACAAAAGAGCTTGGATCTAGGACTGTTCGTGGTCAAAGAAAATCAAGATATCATCCGAGTCGGCTACAAGGTATTTTTTCGGTTGATCCTTGAATCTTATAAATTAATGAGATTAATTTATTGGTGCATAAATTAATATAATCTATAGAGTATCTCAAAAGTTTTATGAAAATTTTTGTTATACACGATCCGCTTTCCGCTGCGTTTCCGCCGCCGAATTCGATTCGGCAACCAACAATTGGTATCAGAGCGGTCTATAGACGATATTAATTTATGCTTCGATTATTTGAAATTGAATATGTATGTGTGTGATGAGTAGGCACTTGCATTTATGGATGTTTATTTTTATTCATGATGATGAATGTATGGATGATGGATTTGGTCGTTAATTATATGGTTCCATGGATCGGTTATATTCATTCGTTAATAAAATTATTTGTAATTTAATTCGGGATTAGAATTATTGTAATTCTAGGATTTGGGTAGAATTAGGGTTTAAGATTTGAATCAAGAAGGAGGCCTTGAAGATCATATTTGAAGCCTTCAAAGAAGCCCAGAAAACTGCCCAGAAAATTCTGGAAATCGCGTCTGCGGCCCAGGCGCGGCCCGCGGCCCGCGGGCGCCCAGGCGCCCAGGACGCGGCCCAGGCGGTCCCAGGCGCGTGCGGACGCGGCCCAGCGCGGCCAGGACGCGGCCCAGGCGCGTCCAGGCCGCGCCCCGTCCAGGCCGCCCAGGCGGTCCAGGCCGCGCCCAGCGCGGGCCAGGCCGCGGCCCAGGCTGCGGCCAGCGCGCCTGGCGGCCCAAGTTCGGGATTTGATCCCGAACGGGCCCGAAGGTTTCCGAAACCCTCGTGAAGCGTGCCGACGGGCCCGGAAAAGTTCCGGATCCCAAGGAAGGTGAAATCCAACCCGGAGACAAAGAATGAAGCCGAAGAATGAGAATTCAAGAATCGAAGTCCCGTTGATGTAACGGAAGAATATAATTATTGTAATTATTTATTTATTCGATTCGATTGAGTTGTAATTTATTTTTCCATGGGACCCGGTCAAATCCATCTCAATAGTTGAATGCATATATTTATATTTTATGTTGATAATTATATATTATATATGTCCATGCATATAAATGCCATGTAGATATAATGTGCCTACTCATATGTTTTTATAACATGCCATGCATACACGCGCAATTGTTATTATTTATTTTATTTATTATAAAAGGTTTTAGAAAAATAAAATAAAATAAGAACCATGCGCTGAAAATTGATTTAATATGATTAAATTGATTTAAGTTGCAAAATTGATTTGCAAAATAATGTTACATGTGAAATTGAATTTAAGAGTTAAATTTTGGAATTTCACATATCCGAAAAATAAATTGTTATTTTTCGATTTGAAAATCATGAGATGTTTTTCAAACAAAATACATGTTTGCAAAAATAATGAGTGGGAGAGGGTTGTATGACAATACGACCCACTAGTCTCCATCGTTAGCAACACCGTGAGATCGAAAGGGGCTTTGCGGCGACATTGAATCGCCTCCTAAAAGGAGAGTGTCTTCGGATCAATAACAAGGTTGGCTTCCTAGAGATAGGATTTCAGGATGTATTTCCGGAATTGACTACCCAAACGGTAGCAATCCGGAGTTAAGTCTGTGGGATCTGAAACGGTGGGTTACACTCATAAAATATAATCAAATTGTTGATTATATTTTGACAAAATAACGGTAGTTAATAAATATGAAAATATGAGATATTTTGATTATATTTATTAACTGAGAAGGTCTCGGTCTAATTGCGATATTTGACTACCCAAAGGTACACTTATTGTGGTAAATTGATTATCGTTGGCACCCAAAATTAAAACATGATTTATGTATTTTCATGTGCATCATGCATCATATTTAATTGTGCCAAAATTAACATGCCTTGATATTCATGCACATAAATTGATTAGATGAATATTCTATTTATTCCCAGCAATATGTCGAATCCCATTATCACACTACTAGCGACTGAAAAATTAGACGGTGATAATTATGCTAAGTGGAAAAGTAACATGAACATACTATTGGTCTGCGAAGACTATAAGTTTGTCCTAGCGGAGGAATGTCCTCCTGAACCCGCGGCAACTGCATCCAAAACCGCAAGGGAGCCTTTTGATCGCTGGATCAAGGCCAACAATAAAGCAAAGTGCTTTATGCTGGCCAGCATGAGCGATGTGCTTCGCAAGAAGCATGAGGAGATGGAGACTGCTTATGAGATAATGGAGTCTCTAGAAGCCATGTTCGGCGCTCCTCTGAAAAGGCTCGTTTGGATGCCGTAAGGGCTTTCATGAACGACAAGATGAAGAAAGGTTCTTCAGTCAAGGCACATGTTCTGAACATGATTGATCACCTCCACGATGCGGAGCTCAATGGTGCCAAAATCGATGAAGCCACCCAAGTTGGCATCATCCTGGAAAGCCTATCCCCTGACTTTCATGAGTTCGTGAACAACTTTGTTATGAACAAAAAGAAGTGCAATCTCACTGAACTCATGAATGACCTGCAAAACTTCGAATCCACTAACAAAAGAAGGGGAGGAGAAGCAAATGTTGTAGTTGCAGGAAGTTCTGGTGACCAAGAAAAACCAGAAAGAAGGAAAGTGTTTCCACTGCAATGGCAAAGGGCAGAAGAGAAAACTGTCACAAGTCGAGGAGCTGAAAAAGAAAAAGGAACAAGGTAAATCAGATTTACTAGTTCTTGAAACATGTTTAGTAGAGGGTGATACCTCAGCCTGGATAATTGATTCAGGAGCGACTAATCATGTTTGTTTTCTTTGCAGAGTCTTAGTTTTACACCGAGCTAGCCGATGGGGACTACACGATGAAAGTAGGCAATGGCGCAAGAGTTTCGGCAAAAGCAGTGGGAGAAGTTAGACTTCGTTTTAGGGAAAATAAATTTTAGTTTTGAACAATGTTTAT
The DNA here is from genome assembly GCA_029231665.1 of Morus indica. NCBI lineage: Eukaryota > Viridiplantae > Streptophyta > Magnoliopsida > Rosales > Moraceae > Morus > Morus indica. The sequence goes on from JACAGA010000006.1 coordinate 19,100,367, forward strand.
TATTCCAGACATTCGCAGAAATTTGATTTCTGTGGCCAAATTATTTGAACAATTATTTAAAGTTTATTTTGATAATGAATTTGTTCATATTCTCGAAATGGTTTAAATATTTGTTCTGGACGTCTGGATGATGGTTTATATTGTATAAAACCAATCCCTAATTCACTGCTTAACACTGAAATGTTCAGAGTTGCCGAACCTAAGAATAAAAAGCAAAAGATTTCTCACGAAATAACACATATCTGTGGCACCTTAGCTTGGTCACATTAACCTAAATAGGATTGAAAGACTGGTAAAGGATGGTCCTTTGCGTGAGCTAAAAGTTGGCGAGCTTCCAGTCTGTGAATTGTTTGGAAGGTAAATGACAAGAGACCTTTTACAGCAAAAGGAGTAAGAGCTACAGAACCCCTTCAGTTGATACATTCAGATGTATGTGGACCGTTAAACGTCCAAGCTAGAGGAGGTTACGAATATTGTCACCTTTATTGACGACTATTCGAGATATGGTATGTTTACCTGATGCAACGGAAATCTGAAACTTTTGGAAAGTTTAGAGAATTCCGAGCAGAAGTTGAAAAACAATTAGGTAAACCAATCAAGACACTTCGATCAGATCGAGGGGGTGAATACCTGGACCAAGAGTTCCGGGATTTCTTGATTGAAGAAGGTGTGGTATCCCAATTGACTGCACCTGGTACACCACAGCAGAATGGTGTGGCCGAAAGGAGAAATCGGACTTTGCTCGACATGATAAGATCAATGTTGAGTTATTCTTCACTGCCTACTTCTTTTTGGGGTTATGCCCTAAAAACCGCTATTATATTCTGAATCTAGTTCCATCTAATCTATACCTAAGACACCCTAGAGTTGTGGAATGGTCAAAACCTAGTTTGAGACACATTCGCATATGGGGGAGTCCAGCACACGTGCTGAGGCAAAAGACGGGAAGTTGGAACCAGGTCAGAAGTATGCATCTTTGTAGGATACCCAAGGGACAAAGGGAGGTTTTTTATAGTCCAAGATCAAAAGGTGTTTGTATCGACAAATGCCATTTCTGGAGCATGACTATATGATAGATTTCAAGCCCAGAAGTAAGATAGTATTAGAAGAGTTACTTTCCGATGAGATCGGACCACAATCGACAAGAGTTGTCGGACCACTCAGAGAAAAGACCACAGTTCCTAATCAGACTCCAGCGGCACCTCGTCGTAGTGGGAGGGTAAGCACGTTACCCGACCGTTATACCGGGGAAGCCCAAATCGTCACTGCTGATGACGGTAAGGAGGATCCATCGACCTTTAAGGATGCGATGGATGATTCTGATAAGGAAGAATGGCAAGCAGCTATGAAACTCGAGATGGAGTCTATGCACTCTAACTCAGTCTGGCAACTTGTAGATCTACCCGAAGGGGTAAAACCCATTGGATGCAAGTGGATCTTCAAGAGAAAGAGAGGAGCGGATGGAAAAGTAGAGACTTTTAAAGCAAGGCTAGTGGCTAAGGGTTATACCCAAAGGAGGGAGTTGACTATGAGGAAACTTTCTCGCCAGTAGCCATGCTTAAGTCCATCCGGATACTCCTGGCCATAGCAGCATATTTTGACTATGAGATATGGCAGATGGACGTCAAGACAGCTTTTCTGAATGGCTATCTTGATGAAACCATCTATATGGATCAGCCAGAGGGTTACATAGTGGAAGGCCAACAGCAGAAAGTCTGCAAACTGCAAAGGTCCATTTATGGACTGAAGCAGGCTTCTAGATCATGGAACATCAGGTTTGATGAGGCTGTAAAGTCTTATGGATTTGATCAAAACATTGAGGAACCATGCGTCTACAAGTACAAGAAAGAAGAGAAAGTGGTCTTCTTAATTCTTTACGTCGATGACATCCTACTCATAGGGAATGATGTAGGAATGATGACAGATGTAAAGGAGTGGTTAGCGAGCCAATTCCAAATGAAAGATTTAGGAGAGGCAAGCTATGTTCTTGCGATCAAGATTATTCGAGATCGCAAGAAAAAGCTTTTGGCGTTATCACAAGCATCTTATATAGACAAAGTGTTGTCTAGGTATTCGATGCAAAACTCCAAGAAAGGGAATTTGCCTTCTAGGCATGGTATTCATCTTTCTAAGGAGCAATGTCCAAAGACCCCGCAGCAGAAAGAAGATATGAGAAGGTATCCCTACGCTTCGGCCGT
>JACAGA010000006.1:19102664-19122668 GCA_029231665.1 Morus indica
ATGGATTTATGTCTTTTGATTTACTCGGTACGGATTCCGAAACCCTGAATCCTATTCCTTGTATTTTGGAGACATAATGAAATAGGTAGCTGGGAATGTTATTATACGAGATGGAATCCATTCCTTCTTGAGAGAGAAGCAGATAAATAATTCTCTTGAGTGTTGATTCGGTACTTGGATTAGTAAGAGCGCTCTGGTTCATGAATTTGTTTTATGAATCACTATCCATTAGAGAATCAATGGTACTCAAGGATAAAGATGTAATTAGAGAGGTTAACGGATTCTACCTGACTCTAATTATGAATTATTTATGGAGGATCGATCTATATGCAATGACTATATCAAATGGACACTTCACAGTTTAGAAGTAATTAATGTCTATAATTCCGATAGTGCAATTCCAAGTTTATAGTGGAGTAACTATTGGAATTAATAGAATTAATTAATTAATTAAAGTGTTTAATTAATTATTAATTTTATTGGAGCTCAGAATTATAGGTCCATTAGTCCCCGCGTCGTCCTTGTAATTCTACCAGACACAAAGGGCAAAATGGGAATTTTAGAATTACGGAATTCTAAAATTAAATACTCGAAGAATAATTAATTGAGAATTAATTATTATTTAAATAATGAGATTATTTAAATTTGAATTTGAACATATCTAGATTTATCCATTTAAACTTATTTGATAAGTTGTTTAATTTAGAATTCAAATTAATTTAAGTTTGACTTAAATTCGAATTTGAATCTGAATTAAAATTGAACTACTGGATAATGGATAAAATATCTTCCTTCCTTATCTTATTTAGGTGCCACACACAAAGGGATAAAACCCTAGGGTGGCCGGCCAACTAAGGGATAAGGGGAAGGGATTTTTTGTTCCAAATTCAAAATTGGAGATAAGGATTTGATCCTATTTTGAAGATTGACTTCTTCTCTTTAAATATGAGATAAATGAAAGATTGTGTGACAATCTTGAAACACTTTTCAGCCCTAGTTTCCTAGTGTGGCCGAAATTTCTCATAGCTAAGAGAGAGAAAATATTTTTCTCCAAAAATTCCACATCGTGCATGCGTTGGTGTTTGTGGAAATTCGAGTGTTTTAGAAACCGTTTTGTCTCACGTGTGCCCACACACACGTCTACGTGGAATCAAGGAATTGACGTGGAAGACTTTGGTGTTCTAAACACAAGAGCTTGGAGCTAGGACTGTTCGTGGTCAAAGAAAATCAAGATATCATCCGAGTCGGCTACAAGGTATTTTTTCGGTTGATCCTTGAATCTTATAAATTAATGAGATTAATTTATTGGTGCATAAATTAATATAATCTATAGAGTATCTCAAAAGTTTTATGAAATTTTTGTGATACACGATCCGCCTTTCCGCTGCGTTTCCGCCGCCGAATTCGATTCGGCAACCAACATCACATTCTATTAATGGCACCACCCGTGCCCAATAATATTATTCGTGTTTATGTTTCCTTCTCACCGAAGTGTAGAAGTGTCATCGAATCTACCAATTTGCGTATAATCCAATCTAATTCATTGGATTTAAAAATTTCTGGATTAGTAACGGATTGACATTTTCTCAATCTACAATAATAGATTGGATTACAAATTGAATAATGCTCAATCTGCATAATCTATAAACTCGAACTCTATATATTTTTAAATAACATTTGTAACGTATTTTTTCAATTATATAATACATATGTATAATTTAAGTATATTGTATAATTTAAAGACTTTACTTATTGAAGGTCGTTTGCTATTATGGATTTACATTTTACATTTTAAATTATTGTTAAAAACTTGAATTTTATGTTATAATAAATTAGATGTTGTGGAACTATTTTATTTTTATGTTTTGTTATATTTGTGTTTAATTTTGTTATTAATTTTATGAAAATATTAAAATAATAAATGGCCCCAGTGCATTGAGTCGGTGATTCATAATATTTAATTAGTGAATTCGTACCATTCGAATAATAATTTATAATTTATTATAATATATTTTTTAAAAATATATATATAAATAAAAAATAATTATGAATATAATCCTAAATTCATTCAAATAGTAATTTGATGTCGTCGTTGTACGGACGACATTTGTTTCAGCTTTAACCAATCCGAGCCCGAACCGCCTGCATTGCCTATCAAGTGTGAACAGAACATCCGATATTGAATCAAACCTTAAATCCCACGAATTTCTAGTTTTCATTTTTTTGTTGATGGCGTATGCCCGGGTCGTCCTTTCCAGCTCCTACGACAGCCTCTCCTTCAACAAAGTAGGTTTCTCTCCTAACCTTCCTACTGTGTGTTTCCTAGAAAGAAAGTCTTTTGAATTTTGATCGTTGACAACAAAATGTATTAAGTAATGTAATTATATAAAAAAAATCCTGGTATATAACTGTTTGGATTTTCATTTGGGTGTGTGTTTTACTGTTGCACTTCCCTGTTTGGCTGTTGAGAAAATGTAAGAAAATGAAGTATATTATAAATTACACTGTAGGACTTCGACTTGTTGAAGTTGAAAGGAAAACGAGTAAGAGAAAGTAATGCTGACAAAGTATGAATTTTGACTTTGATTATTGGTAGCAAAATATGTGGATGCTAGTGTCTGTTTCCTTTTTTAATTTTTACAAAATTGAAAAGCAAAGGAAAAATATAATCTCCGTTTTTTTTTTTTAATTACTCATTTTGCCAATTAAACCATGTCAGGTTTTGCCACTAGGGTTCCGACAACCAAAGGGCTTGAGTTCTTTTCTGGTAAATTCGAGAATTAACGAGGATAAGCAAATTCATACTAGAATGGAGATGCAGAGAGATAACGGTTCAATAACCAAGGACCATTCCGGGTTAAAAGTTCCGCATGTGTTGACTGTTGCCGGCTCGGATTCAGGCGCTGGTGCCGGAATCCAAGCAGACCTGAAGGCTTGTGCTGCGCGCGGGGTTTACTGTTCCACAGTTATAACTGCTGTTACTGCACAAAACACTGTTGGTGTTCAGGTTGTGGCTACTTGTTGCTTTACTCAGCTTTCTCTGTGTTTGGCATGTGAGAAAACTGAGAGAAAATCTGAAGAGAAAATAAGTTTGCAGTGTTTGTTTATATCTCGTTTTTAAAATTTTGTTTTGTTTATTGGCAGGGAGTAAACATTGTGCCTGAGGATTTTGTAGCAAAGCAGTTGAGGTCTGTGCTATCTGATATGCAAGTTGATGTGGTAAGTTGACTTTGGTGATTGACATGGATATTTACTTTAGACTGGTTATAGTTGTTTGTCTTGCATGTATATTGTGGAATCTTGGTTATAGGTTTTGTTTTTAAAGTCAAATTTTTAGATATCGTTATTTTTGAATCGGAACTATTGCTCGACCTGAAAAAGGACCATGTCATTATTGGTCATTAGTTTTATCCTTGAAAAGCGACTGCTCTTCCCAGATATCATTATCAATGTTTTATCAATAAATAATATTATTATATCTATAATTTTGATCTTAAAGTTAAACTCTTAGCTATAGTATAGTATTTGTATAATTAGAGCATGCAGTCCTTGTGATGTTGGGCTATGTGAAGAGCCATCCTTCTTGGCTAATCCCATTTCTTCTTTGTTATTTGTGGTTTAAAAAATGATGAAACAGTTTGTTGCCTAGTTGTAACTCTATATACAATCAATTTCCTAATACTTGAGTACTATCACATGGCAACCTAATGCCCTTCTAAATGGATCACAAAAGAAAGTAAATGTTCTCTTCAAGAGTAGTCGTTTAATCTTTCACATCATCCTTCTCTATTCAGATTTCAGGTTATTTTTAGGAAATAGATCTGTCTAGGTCACAAGTAATAGGAAAAACAAAAATGCAAGTCTACAGTAATTTACCTGAGTATTTGGCAGGTAAAGGCCCTATGCTCTTAGCATCTATTGCAATTTTAATCTGTCCCTTTGGCTAATAATTCATCCTTGTATGTTATAAACAGAACCTGAAGTTAATTTTGAAAGAATTTTGGTTTAGTAGGGCCAGGGGAAAACCAAAGCTTAAATTAAATTGGCACACAATTAATTCATATTTGATTTAACAAGCATATGTGTTGTCTTGGATTTTTAAATCCTCCTCATCTTCTTCTTCTTCTTTGCCGTCGCTGTCATCATTGTCACTGCCATCATCATCATCATCATCATCCGTTTTATTCCAGAAGCATATAGGTTGTCTTGATTTTTAAATCCTTCTTCTTCTTCTTCTTCTTCGCCGTCATCGTCATCATCATCATCTTTTTCTTATGGAATGTTGGTGTTTTATTAGCAGCTGTGCAAATGGAACACTAATAATTTTTAAAAGGGAAATAACACTAATAAGCATATGTGTTGTCTTGGATTTTTAAATCCTCCTTCTCTTCTTCTTTGCCACCGTTGTCGTCATTGTCGCCGCCACCACCATCATCATCCATTTTATTCCAGAAGCATATAGGTTGTTTTGATTTTTAAATCGTTTCTTCTTCTTCTTCTTCGTCGTCGTCGTCGTCGTCATCTTCGTCATCATCTTTTTCTTATGGAATGTTGGTGTTTTATTAGCAGAGTGAGAATGGAACACTAATAATTATCAAAATGGAAATAACACTACTTAGCAATTCAGCGCGAAAAAATCTTTTAATAAGACCAGAGTGGGAGATGACAGCTCATGTTGACAAGTTGAAGATAAAGTAGCTCAACTTATATTTTTCATTATTTCACTTCGTTTTGGGCATCCACTGACACTTCTTTTAAACATTTTTCTGCGTTTTTTATCTTTTTAAGTTGGGAGGATGTTTTCAGTTAATTGGTTTATGCTTTTGTTGCTGAGAATACCTTATTCTCTTTTGATTGTATATTGTATCAATTTGGATCAGTATATTTTATGTTTCTTGTTAAAAAAAAAATTATTTTCATCTGATAAAGGAAGTTAGGCCGTAACTGATACAAAGCTATATGATGACTTTACTTTTGAGACCCATAATGTCAATCCTTACAGATAGCGGTTGGTTTATGACATATAGTTTCAATTGGGTGTCTCTGTGTATGCAGTGTGCCGTGTGTTTTGTGTTTGTTTTGGCGCCTGATGTGTGGAATAGAATCATAGACATAGAATATGATGTTTCGTCTCTAGAGCAATTACTGTTATATTGTATGATTCAGGATGATATTATAGATTGTAATGTGTGTGCTTCTTTCTGATGAAGATGCAAATAGGATTACGAGTATCTAGTTAATAAGGTGTCATGTTGTGTATCAATTCATTGAGTTCTAAATTGTGTTAGCATTCTAGAAAAAGTTATTGCTGGAATCCTTAATACACCCTTACAGTTCGGTTCTTTGTTTAATCAGCATCCCTTCAATGCGGATTTATGATGCTATTGCCTCCTTGTCTTTCTTATTATCACTTCATGTTCACCGGAATTCAGTTTAGCTGCATTTTGACGTATAATCAGGTGAAAACAGGCATGCTGCCATCTACTGGTATAGTTAAGGTTCTTCGTCAAAGTCTTGCGGAGTTTCCCGTTCGAGGTTTGCAGTGCTAAAAATCAAATGTGATGACCTTATTGTAATGCTACTAGCATCTAAATTGACTTGGTATAATCATTGAAGACAGGTTTAGTGGTTGACCCTGTCATGGTATCTACAAGTGGAGATGTACTGGCTGGCCCCTCCATTCTTACTGTGTTCAGGTACGCTAAGTTGTTCTGCTCTGCCGCAACACTTTATGCCTTTGTTCATTCATTAGTTTATGGGCTCTCACTTCTCAGTCACCTCCTTCTACTATGAGAGAATCATTTTTCTTCCAATTGTGTAGTTTAAGTTGATGCGTTTTTTCTTCATGCTACGGGTATTTTTTTTTATTAAGTATATCCTGCATGTATCTTAAATTGTTCTTAATATCTTCTACAGTTTTCTGTTTTTTATGTCGTTCAATCTGCAGACTTCATTGGGATTTTTGTAACTCATTTCATCCTTCTATTTATTTCTGCTCGCAGAGAGGAGCTTCTTCCTATGGCTGACATTGTAACCCCAAATCTAAAGGAGGCGTCAGCTTTACTTGGTCTAAAACTGGAAACAGTTTCTCACATGCGTTCTGCTGCAAAGTTATTACATGATATGGGCCCACGGTTAGTGTTTAAAGAGCGTTTAATCTTAGTTCTCTGCTGATTACATAACATTTTATATTTCTTGTGTCTCAAGGCATTGGATAAATTTATACTACAAAAAGTCATGACCAGAAAGAATGACTCTTTTTTCAAACATGTGTTTGTATGTTTGTGGGTGTGAAATTAATGTTATTACATATATCCTTTTTTTTTTTTTTTAAATAAAAATCTTTTTCACCCCATATAGGGTGTCTCTTTTTTCTTTACCCCATACAGTTGATTCACTCACATTTGGTGATAAATTTGTTAGAAAATGTACAAATAGCACAACAGTTTTACTAGCTGTATATGGTAAAATATGTGTTTTACTTCTCAAGTCACTACCCCTGCCCACTCAAAGCATCCGTAAATCCTTCATTTTGTTTTCTTTTGTTTTTCTTCTTGATTTGATATAGTATAAGATGTTGTAAACTCCATTAATTCATGGGCATTCAAGTCGTAAGATGTACGTTTGATACTTTAAATTATGACTATGATGGTATGACCACTGCATACGGGATTTCTGTTAGATTTGTGCTTTGAGTTTATGGATCTTGATCTTGTTGATGGATGTTTGGTAAAAGCATGTATTTTGGAATTTTTTATTCACACTGCTAAAAAGACAAAAAGATAAACAATAAAATTGTTATCTCCTCAGAGTCTGAATTTGTTCTAGACACGCTACTTACATAAGTTTGTGCAATCTAGGAATGTAGTTTTCACATTCTTAAGGACTTATCTTCTACATGCCTAAGACCCTTTGGTATAATGGCGTGTGCAGGGGGTTGTGGGTTCGATTTCACTTGCAATCTTTATTTCTTATTTATAGAATGGTACATGCCATGACAGAGCATGTATCGCGTGCTCTTTTTTTTTTTTTTCCTGTGAAGGACTTATCTTCTACATATAATCAGTAAACCCTGTGTGGTTTGTGGAAAGGTTTCCAACAAACTGGTTTGGGAACAAACAAGGATAGGTGCAATAAAGATTAAAGAATATTGACACATATCATCTACTTGATTCTTTTCAGTATGCTATTTTTATATGATATATAAAATTCTGTGTTTTCTGTATGTTTGCGGATGTTACTAGGTTCAGTTTCATTAAGGTCCTTGTTTTACTTAATTCATGGATTTTCAGGGGAAAAAAAAGAGAAGAGTTTCTTCAATATCCAACATATTGTGTTAAAGAATAGCTGTTTGCCTTTTCAGAAACGTGCTTGTCAAAGGTGGTGACCTTCCTGATTCATCTGATGCTATCGATATCTTCTTTGACGGTATGTTTAAGACTTCGATCCTAAGAAACAGTACCTTTCTTTACTTTGTGCTTTTAGCAAACTTTATTTTTGAAGGTGATTATTCTAGGTGACAACATCTTTGAGCTGCGCTCCTCCCGCATAAAAACCCGTAATTCACATGGTACTGGCTGCACTTTGGCATCATGCATCGCAGCTGAGCTGGCTAAAGGTTCTTCAATGCTCCAAGCTGTTAAGGTAATTGCATACAATTCAAACGAAACAATGTTTGTTGTTCCTTTATCTACTAAAATTTGGTTCTGGTTCCTTCTTAAAAACATGGCTGAGCATGTTTGTACTAAATACAAGCAAAAAATATGCTTTTTTTCAGGGTAATTTAAATCCAGGATGAGTAAAAGGACGTGCATTTGTTGTCTTGAGATGCCTTTGTGACGTAGAACGAGTGGAAAGAAGAGAATTGAGAAAGAGAGAGAGAGACTTAGAGATAGATTAGAGAAGAACTAAGAATAAACTTAGAGAAGAAGAACTCGTGAGGGAGGAAATTCACTATAATTATTCATTCATCAAAGTAGTCTGAATTGTCTATAACAAGGTAGCCAATTTATAGGCTAATTACAAAACCAAAACCAGAAACTAATTAAATGCATAAAATAAAATAAAAAATAAAATAAAAAACAAAAAACAAATAAAATAAAAATCAATCCTAATCAATTAATTTATTTTCCATATTTATCTTCTTTATAGTCAACTTCTTATTCTTCATCACTTTGATAAAGGCTGTTGGAAAAGTTAAATTATAAGCTTATAAACTCAGGATTTATTTATCTAAAACTATGTTGCTAATTCTCCCTCCCTCTCTCGTGAAAATCTCAATCTCAATTTTACAGCATCACAAAATTAGTTCTAATTTGTCCGAATTTTGGCAGGCAGCTAAATGCTTTGTTGAGTCTGCCTTAGGTTATAGCAGGGACATTGTCATTGGAAACGGTCCCCAGGGCCCCTTCGATCACCTCCTGAGGCTTAAGAGAAACATCCACCATTCTTCTGGAAAGCATGGCTTTGATCCAAGTGATTTGTTCTTGTATGCTGTTACCGATTCACGAATGAATAAAAGATGGGGACGTTCTATTTCAGAAGCTGTTAAGGCTGCCATAGAAGGTGGTGCTACAATTATTCAACTCAGGTTTGTTGTTATTAAACTGCTTTGACCGTTCTTACACAGGCTGGCGTCTTTACTCCTAGTGAGCTTGTTAGAAATCACTATTCACTCATTTGCCTATTATACTACATGTTACGCAAGTAATATCAAATGCATGTTCAATACGGAAATAAATAAATAAGTAAATAAATAAATGCATGTTCTAAATCCTAACTGAGATTCCATAGGCTTTGTCACTTTTCATTTCTAACCATATATCTTAATTCTTATGTACGGTGCTTATTATGTCCTTGTGTTATATTATTCTAACGTTAATAAACCTTACCATTTCTATTTAGTTCAAGGATATGCCTTTCAGTTCCTTTTTCTTGAAGTTCTTGTTTAGCATCTCATAGTTTATGGATATTTACACCTTCAATTTTCTTTTTCTTGACATTCTTTTATTGCGTCTCTGTTTAAACTTACAACCCTGTCCCTTTTTTTTTTTGATAAGAAACAAGAATTTATTGAATAATAAAAAGATGAAAAGAGTACAAAGCAGGGGACAAGACGTCCACCAACAACTAGGATAACTTACAACCCTGTCCTATATGTATAGAGATCGTCTTTTACCCTAAGAAGAAAATTGAGGCCATTGCTTGGAACCACTTGTCATTAGTTTTAAAAATTTCAGATTTGTGTTTGCGAGCTTTCAATTTATCCATGGTTTTCCTACTTGGGTCAACTTGTTATCAACTCACAAGCACCTGTACACACTACAAACATTCTCTTTGCACTGGTGGCCTGCTACCACGGGTGCAAATCAACATAATTTTGATGGTTTTTGGTGCACTTTTTTATTTTGGTTTACAGGGAAAAGGACATTGAAACACGTGATTTTCTGGAAGCCGCCAAATCATGTCTCGAAATATGCCGTTCACGTGGGGTTCCTTTACTAATAAATGATCGCGTCGATGTTGCTCTTGCTTGTGATGCTGATGGGGTGCATGTTGGTCAGTCTGACATGCCTGTTCATGTCGCCCGCTCTCTCCTTGGCCCTGAAAAGATAATTGGTGTGTCATGCAAGACGCCGGAGCAAGCTGAACAGGCATGGATCGATGGTGCTAATTACATAGGCTGCGGCGGTGTATATCCAACCGACACAAAGTCAAATAATCTCACTATTGGGTTGGACGGGCTGAAAGCTGTTTGTTTGGCTTCTAAGTTACCCGCTGTTGCAATTGGCGGTATCAGTGCTTCGAATGCAGGCTCGGTTATGGGAATTAACGTTCCGAACCTGAAGGGTGTCGCTGTTGTGTCAACTTTGTTTGACAGGGAATGTGTTTTAACGGAGACTGGGAATCTTCATTCAGTACTAACAGAGGTAACGTCAAGAGTAAGTTGAAAATCTTTTCTCAGAACATCTCTAGTGTGCAAAAAAGCCAATGCCATGTTCGACACAAAAAGGCATGAAAAATAATATCTGTTTGTTGAAATAATATTACTTCAAATGTTGTATTTGCTTTTGTCATAAATTTTGTGCTCTAGAGTTATAAAAAGGATTTTTTTTTTAACGTATTGTAAAGTAGTGACATTGTAATTCTTATTATATTTCATTTTGTGGCATTTGATTCATGGAACTATGTGATTAAAACTATTTTTAATTTACGTGTATTTTTTGTGAGAGAAAATACTGTAACAAACCATGAACCATAATTCGAATCAGAAAATGAATTTAGGTACCAAACGGAGTCTTATATTTTGAAGCTGGGTCGGATTTGAACTCTGCCACTGACAGGTTTCTTATTATATTTCATTTATTTTGAAGCTGGGTGGGATTTGAACTGTGCCACTGACAGGTTTCTTATTATATTTCATTTATTTTGAAGCTGGGTGGGATTTGAACTCTACCACTGACAGGTTATACTTTGAGGAATGCAATAAAAACATTAAGAAGTTTGTACATGTCATGATGTGACCTATATATATATATATATATATTTCTCTCTTTAATGTATTCGGCATTAACTTTTTTTACTAAAATTACCATAAATTATACTAATAAGTCAATGAACCAACCAAATGTTAAAATTTGACATATACTATAGTTGGTGCCTATATATCAAGGTTTCATTTGGTTCGCAGGAAAGAATGAAGGAGATGTGAACCGTATGGATTGTAAAAGTTGAAAAAGTTATTTAAATTGCCATATGAACTAATGTTTAGATATGTACGCATTTGAAATGGGAATAAAATTTGAATATGTATATCCAAATGATAAATTTTAGCTTTTACATACAAATTTGCAATTGGATCGGTGATCTCATAAAAATAAAGATTTTTCCCGGAGAGGCATTATGGTTATTGAGTTGTCTTTTGTTGTCGTTTCTATTTTTTTTTTTATTTATTTTATCGCGTTTTGTCTTCCAAACTACGTCATTGTAGAGCATTAGCACCCAAAAGGTTGCCATCTTTTTTTTTTTTTTTAGTTCAAACATGATCACCGATTCGAGTTTAGAATTTGAGTTTTGCTATAGTAAAAAACTCTCAGAAATAGTCACATCTAACTTTTTTGTTACAGTAAAAAGTTCTTATATAAAATCACATCTCAACTCGAATTAAAAATTCGAATCAGCGAACTAAACGAGCTACAATTCCTAGTTTTTTTTTTTTTTTTTTCTTTTTTCTCATGATATTGACAATTAGAGAAAAACTATAGGAAATTGGCAAAAAATATTGGAAGAAAAGCTTATGGATAATTATGGTGATAGATGCCGAAGACAAACGAAAGTTAAGGCCTGAGTGAGACAAAGAAGAAATAATAATGATTTTCAGGAGAACAATGTTTTCTGGAAAAATAATGAATTTACTTGAAGAGAAATCAACAATGTAGACAACCCTCTGGTTTGTTCCCGACATTTTCTTTTTAAGATAGTCCTTTGCATAAATTAAAGATTCTGCTGCAGATTTCGAACATATTGAAGATTTTACGAGATCGTAAGGATCCGACCCGACATTAAATGATTATTTATGAAAAAAAAGAAGTGGATTAGCGGCTATTTAAGTGGGAGGTAAATGGAGATTTGTATTTCATTATTGTTGAGCGGGAATAATAATGAATGAATTTAATTTCCTAACAATGCAGTTAGCACTTAGCAGCCCCTTTTTATTTATTTATTTATTTATTTTACAAACAGAAATCTATTCTATACATACTTAAAAAGAGTTAAAAAGACTTGACTTCTAAGGAGGTCATGTGTTGGCCTCTATAGAGGTGCCTCCTCTTTCTTTATTTTTATTTTTATTTATTTTTTGAATTTCTCTTTTTTTTCTTTTTTCATTTTTTGACTTTTTTTTTTATTTTTCTTCTCCTTTTTTTTATTGCCATTTTATTTTTATTTTTCCATTATACATCTAATATAATATAACAATACATAAAAGAGTCAAAGTTCTTTTCTATAGAGCTGTTAAGTAGTAGCCCCTTCATTTCTCTTCTCTTTTTATTTTTTTATTTTTTTCACATTTTAATTTTTTTTTGTGTTTTCTTAAAAATGTATTGTTCCCCACTTTACTCCTATGAGAGTAACTTTTTTTTGTGCTCCTATTTATTTTTAGTTAGTTAAAATAGTTTTCTTCGAATGTATCCTACTTATTTATTTATTGTTTTGTCAATTGCTATCTTTACACATTTTTTAAGATAAATATAAAAAACCTTAAAGGGCTGTATAAATGCATTTATCATTATTCAGTAAACAATAAACTCTTCAGGTGTCTCCAATTCGTAAATACGTGCGGAGCACATTACAAAACTAGTACATAGGAAAAAACAAACAAAATGAAGCTCTGAAACAACAAAGCAACGAAACAAAAAAAAAAAATTACAAAATTTACCCTTAAAGAGTATGAATTTGAATTTTTACCTTTCATTCTTAATTAATACCCATTTACTAGTATAGTTATTTGACTAAACATGTTATAAATCAAGAATAAAGAGTAGAAATCCTAATCCGTACATTTTTAAGACGTATTTGTCTCCATTCCTCAAACAAAAACGAGACTTGGACCCACTCATCTAAACGACACAACTCATTAATTGAAACCCATTTCACAACATTTTTATTTAACTCTCACGGGACCCAAATTGATTGCTAAGAGGGGAAATCATTCTTCAAAATTAACACTTGTTAGGTGATAACCGTGATTTGAGTTATGCTATAGTGTTTTTTATCTCATAAAAAATTTAAATTTAAAAATTCTCTCTCACAAAATTCTTAGAATTAGTGACTTAAACTCCGAATGACCCTTATTTGTTCTTATGTCAGCTCTATACTTGCCACTTTTACGGCCAACAGTTGCATATTCTCCCACTTTTTTTTTTATAATCTTTTTCTAAATTTCAATCACAATATTTATATCCCATGATCCCATCACATGTTCTTAGATACATTTGTCATTATAAAACTCGCCCCCGTAGACAAAGAGAGCCTTCTATGTTCGGCCATGTGAAACACCTGCCATACCGTGCGTTTCTTAGTGATGTTTGATAGAGAAATTCGTTTTTTAATTCGAATCATGATTCGTGATTCGCTACAATATTTTCTCTTATAAAAAATACACGTAAATAAAAAATAATTCTAATCCATGAACTAAACGGACTCTTAATGTCAAATCATATTACATAAGAATTTTTTTTTTTTGAAGAAAAAAGATAAATCATATCAAATAAGCAAATTAAAAAAAAAAAAGGGGTCCAATTGGTTATGGTAATTCTTGCGTACCACATAAAGGGATAAAATCTCCTTCAAAGATACTCTCATGCTCTTTAATAAAACCTGGAGACAGCAATATCACTCTTTTTATAATGGCTAACGTAGCAATACAAGAATCCACTCACAAAAACATAAATCCGAGAACGTCCAAGATGAAGTAGCGGACTGACTATATACAGTTAAAAGACAATGTCATAAACAGAACATAATAATTTACAAATATTTATTGAACCCCATGCTTTAATCAGAACGAAAACTGAATTTTACACAAACACGACGGCAATCTAAAACTAGAGACAAGACGTTGCAAAACCAAAATTTCAAAGGCAGAATACTTAGTTGACATTCACTTCTCCGCTTGCATGCGCCTCCTTGACCGTCTTGTCATATACGTCTTCTTCTTCCTCTTCTCCTTCCTCCTCACCCTCTGCTTCTTCCTTAGAATCGCCATCTTCTTCACCCCAGCCGAAACCTCCAATTGACCGGGAAGCCGGAGGAGGCGTTTTGGCATCATCCACTATCTTCATGATGTCATCTACACTTTGCAGGGAAAAGCTTGGGTTTTCTCGCCTGTAGTACATGGCTTGAGCTCCTTCTGTTAATTCTCTCGGCAAGTTCTTTAAAAACCACGGGTGGTTCTTGATGTCTTTAATGGTGTGAGCCCTTACTCAGGCAAGTGTATGTTAGGAAGAATAAATGAGTTAGGAAGGGACAGCTGTCTTTTAGTCTGTTAGTAGTTAGTGGAAATGTTAGCTATTAGCTTAGTAGGAATAATAGTGGCTGGCGGGGGGAGTTTGGGAGGGAAAATTGTATAAAAGGGAAAGGCGGGAGGGAAAAACGGTTATCGGGAGATTAGTTGAAGTGAACAAGTCTTGGAGAATTCTTCCAAGCAAGGGAGGAAGGCAGACCCTCGAAGTTCTGCCGATCGGTGTAATCACCTCTGTCAATAATATTCTTTGTTGATTCGTTTCCATTCTTTCGGATTGTGCTAGTGTTTACTTAATTCTTGTCCGGACAAACTAGGCTCTATCAATTTGGTATCAGAGCACTGTTCTGGGCGTTAATGGCTGCCAGGAAAACAGATGAGAGGTTTGAGGCGGTGGAGAGGGAGATTCACCAAGTAAAATCGTCGGTGGAGAAGGAAATCGGAGAGGTAAGGGCGGAAATAAGTCAGAGTAGAGTTGAGGCTAACCAGAATATGGCTGAGATGAGCCAGAACATGTCAGACCTGCGCCGAATGTTGGAGGAACAGATGCGTCTGTTGTCAGCGGCGGCGACGGCGAATCTGCCGACGGAAGGATCTCGATCGGGGATCGCGAGAGGCCGGGAAGACGGAAATGGAGGAAATCCGGGACTAATTCGTGAAACCGCGGAACGCGTGGACGAGGACGGCCGACATCCGGAGGAAATGGCCGAAATTAGGGCTTTTGGGGAAAAGGAAAAAGGAAAACGTCGGGAAATGGATGGGTGGGAAAATCACGCAGGAGAGGAGAACGTACGAGCTAGGGCACGAGGTGCGAACGGAAATCGCCCCGATTTCCGTCGCGACGGCCGGAATTTTGGTCGCGAGGGCCGGGACTTAGGTCGCGAGGGCCGGGATCTTGGTCGCGAGGGCCGGGACTGGGGTCGCGATGGCTGGGAACTTGGTCGCGAGGGCCGGGACTGTGGGCGCGATGGCCGGAACGGTCGACCTAGGGTGGACGAGCTGGCCGACGGAGAGCGAAACGGCCGCGATTGGAGGCGCGGCGACGACCGAGCGGGAGGATCGACTGATGACCTCCGAGATGGTCGAGGTGGACGATACGGAGAAGGAGAAAGAGGAGCTCGTACCTTGTATGGGGGTCCCAGGGTGAGAGGAGAGGGACGAGCTGAAGGGGGGCGAGTAGGTGGTCACGCCGGGAGAGAGGGAAGAAGATGCTGGGAAGAAAATGAAACTGAGGGACCCATGGATTTTGTGGGAAGATACGCAGAGCCGTGGGGAGGTGAGGATTTCTCACCAGTGAGACGTAAACAGCTAGACTATCCACTGTTCAGTGGCTTGGACCCGGATGGTTGGCTGTTTAGGATGAATCAGTTTTTTTCTCTCAACAGGTTCACAGAAAGGGAGAAATTAACGACAGCAGGTATAGCACTTGAGGGAGACGCGTTGTCATGGTTGCAGTGGCAAAATCAGCGTCGACCTTTCATCACTTGGACTGATTTCAGAGTGGCTCTCTTGCAGAGGTTTCGTTCTTCGCAAGAAGGAAACCTGTGTGAACGATTCCTAGCACTCAGGCAGACGGGGACAGTGACTGAATATCGCCGGAATTTCGAGGTTTCAGCTGCTCCGTTACAGGAAATTCCAGAGGATATCTTGGAAGGCATTTTTGTGAATGGTTTAAAATCAGATGTTCGGGCTGAACTGCGACTACTTCGGCCAGAGGGACTTTCAGAGATCATGGATGTTGCGCAGCGAATCGAAGAGAAGAACCTATTGCTACGAAGAGATAATGGGGGAACACGGAGTTGGCGTCCACAAGCATCGGGATTTACAGCTAATCCACCAACAGGGACTGCGGTGAATCAGTTTCCAAACAGCGGCAATAGTGCCGAGAGACCAAAAAAAGAGTTTCCATTCCGGAAACTTTCTGATTCGGAATGGCAGGAGAAGAGGAATAGGGGACTTTGCTTTCGATGTGATGAGAAGTTCACAGTGGGACATCGTTGTAAAAAAAAAGAACTGCGGATCATGTTGGTTAGCGATGAGGACGAGATAGAAACTGAGGAAAGTGAGTCGGACGAGGCAAAAGAGGAGTCCGGTGAGTTGTTGCGAACCGAGGTGATTGAGTTGTCCTTGAACTCCGTGGTGGGATTGACTACACCAAAAACCATGAAGATAAAGGGAAAGGTCGGTCAATGTGAGGTAATTGTTCTGATCGATTCCGGAGCTACTCACAATTTCATATCTCTTGCCTTAGTTTCAAAATTAGAACTGCCCATAACTCCTACAACTAGTTTTGGCGTTCAAACGGGAACGGGGGAGCCGGTACAGGGGCAGGGATTGTGTAAGGAGGTGGTGTTGTCCATGCAAGATTTAACCATAATTGAGAATTTTTTGCCACTAGAATTGGGTGGGATAGATGTAATTCTAGGTATGCAATGGTTGGAGACTCTAGGGAGTATGAATGTGAATTGGAAATCTCAAACTATGAGATTCAAAGTACTCGGGAAGAATGTGGTGTTAAAAGGGGATGCGAGCCTCACGAGATCATTGATTTCCCTCAAAGCCATGATGCGCACCATTCGCCATGAGGGGCAAGGCATATATGTGGAAATGAGACAATTGGGGGTAGAGCAAGGACAAGAAAGGGAAGAGGAGGGTAGTGGGCAGCTACAAGAACTGTTGCGGAAGCATGAGGCAGTCCTTAACATGCCCTCCGGATTACCCCCTCATAGAGGGAGGGACCACCGGATAATCTTAGAGGATGGCAGTGGGCCGATTAGTGTCCGACCGTACCGATATCCCCATTTTCAAAAAAATGAGATAGAGAAATTGGTGAAGGAGATGTTGGCGGCGGGAATTATTCAGCCAAGTGTGCGCCCCTATTCCAGCCCGGTTTTGCTTGTCAAAAAAAAGGACGGCAGTTGGAGATTTTGTATCGATTATAGAGCGTTGAACAAGGCTACGATTCCGGATAAATTTCCAATTCCGGTAATAGAAGAATTGTTGGATGAATTGAGTGGTGCCCCCATTTTCACCAAGTTAGATTTAAAGTCCGGATATCACCAAATTCGCATGAGCGACGAGGATGTACCTAAAACGGCTTTTCGAACTCCGGAGGGACACTATGAATTCCTAGTTATGCCGTTCGGGTTGACGAATGCACCGGCGACTTTTCAGTCCTTGATGAACGAGGTACTTAAACCGTTCTTACGCCGATTTGTGTTGGTCTTCTTTGATGATATTTTGATTTACAGTCGCTCGTGGGAGGACCACATGGAGCATTTGGACAGGGTTATGTGTTTTTTGTTTTTTTTTTTTTATTGTTTTTGTTTTTTTATGTTTTTTTTTTGTTTTTATGTGTTTGTTTTTTTTTTGTTTTTTGTTTATTTTTTTTTTGTTGGTTTTTATGTCGGTTTTGCGGGCCAACCAACTGTATGTGAATAAAAAAAAATGCCTTTTTGCGCAAGAACAGTTGGAGTATTTGGGTCATGTGGTTTCCGGGACTGGAGTAACCGCGGATTCTAGTAAGATCCAGGCCATGTTGGATTGGCCGACCCCACGGACCATTAAGGAGTTGCGGGGGTTTTTAGGCCTCACGGGTTACTACAGACGATTTGTGGCTGGTTATGGGGGAATTGCATGGGCGTTGACGCAGCAACTAAAAAAGGACGCTTTTGCTTGGAATGCGGAGGCGGAGGAGGCGTTTCAGTGTTTAAAAAAGGCCATGACTGAGATTCCAGTTTTGGCTTTGCCAGATTTCTCGCAACCTTTTGTGGTGGAATCGGACGCCTCGGGGTTTGGGATAGGAGCGGTCTTGATGCAACAGCAGCGGCCCATCGCTTATTTTAGCCAAGTTCTCTCAGCGCGTGCTCGCGCCAAATCGGTTTATGAGCGGGAGTTAATGGCCATGGTGCTAGCCATTCAGAAATGGCGTCCTTATTTGTTGGGAAGGCGTTTTTTGGTGCGTACCGATCAAAAGAGTTTGAAGTTCTTGTTGGAACAGCGGTTGGTGAGTGTCGAGCATCAACGGTGGCTGTGCAAATTGCTTGGCTATGATTTCGAGATACAATACAAACCAGGGCCGGAAAACAGGGTGGCTGACGCCCTGTCAAGACAACATGCGGGGTTGGTTTTGATGGTCATGACTACTCCAATGGTGCTCGATATTGAGGAGGTGCAGCGGCAGGTGAAGGCGGATCCGGAGCTCAGCAAGACTGTAGAGGGGCTGCTGGATGGAACGCAATTGTCGGCGAGGTTTACTCTTCAACGCGGGCATCTACTGTATAAAGGAAGGTTAGTCGTTCCTCTGAAGTCTCCTCTAATTCCGCCCTTGTTGCGGGAGTTTCATAGTAGTAAGATTGGCGGCCATTCTGGGGTCTTAAAGACGTACAAACGGCTGGCTTTGGGGTTTTTCTGGAGAGGAATGCGCAAGGATGTTGAGTCGTTTGTAGCGGCTTGTGGCGTTTGTCAGCAACAGAAGACATCCACATTGTCTCCGGCAGGATTGTTGCAGCCCTTGCCTATACCAAATCGAGTTTGGGATGATATCTCCATGGACTTTGTCGAGGGGTTACCAAGATCGGCGGGGTATAATTCCATCTTAGTTGTCGTGGATCGCCTCAGTAAGTATGGCCATTTCATTGGCTTAAAACACCCGTTTTCTGCCACTACAGTGGCCGCGGTGTTTGTCCGAGACATTGTGCGTTTGCATGGGTTTCCACAGAGTATAGTCTCCGACCGGGACAAGGTTTTCATGAGCCATTTTTGGAAGGAACTTTTCAGGTTGCAAGGCACTTCCTTGTGTCGCAGTACGGCGTATCATCCGCAAACGGATGGCCAGACGGAGGTTGTAAATCGATGCTTAGAGGCTTATCTACGTTGCTTTGTCTCTGGCCAACCACGACAGTGGTTTACACACCTTTCGTGGGCGGAGTATTGGTACAATACGAGCTTCCACGTGTCAGCTGCCATGACACCATTCAAGGCTCTCTATGGGCGAGATCCACCGAAATTGGTGCCTTATGAGGTCGGGTCCACAGCCACTGCGGAGTTGGAAAGGCAGCTATGCGATCGTGATGCATTGTTGGCGGAACTGAAGAACCATTTGGGACGCGCCCAACAGACTATGCGAGACCATGCAAATCGGAAGCGACGTTCTGTGGAGTTTGAGGTAGGGGACATGGTTTACTTGAAGCTTCAGCCGTATCGCCATCGTGCGTTGGCGAGGGTGCGGAATGAAAAGCTTGGTCCTCGATATTATGGCCCGTTTCGGGTTTTGGCTCGAGTAGGGCCAGTGGCATACCGGTTGCTCTTGCCTTCTCACGCTCGGATTCATTCCGTCTTTCATGTGTCCCGCTTGAAGAAGGCTCTTGGGCCGGTGGATGTACCCCAGACTTTACCTCCAATGTTATCGGATGATTTGACATTGCAGGTAGAACCCGCTCAAGTCTTAGATACTCGTTTTTCTCCTAATACGGGGTCCTTGGAGGTTTTAATCCAGTGGCGCAACCTTCCGGACTTTGAATCTTCGTGGGAACCGTTTGAGGTGATTCAACGTCAGTTTCCAGCTTTCCACCTTGAGGACAAGGTGACATTTTTGGGGGGGGGAGTAATTGATAAGCCCTTACTCAGGCAAGTGTATGTTAGGAAGAATAAATGAGTTAGGAAGGGACAGCTGTCTTTTAGTCTGTTAGTAGTTAGTGGAAATGTTAGCTATTAGCTTAGTAGGAATAATAGTGGCTGGCGGGGGGAGTTTGGGAGGGAAAATTGTATAAAAGGGAAAGGCGGGAGGGAAAAACGGTTATCGGGAGATTAGTTGAAGTGAACAAGTCTTGGAGAATTCTTCCAAGCAAGGGAGGAAGGCAGACCCTCGAAGTTCTGCCGATCGGTGTAATCACTTCTGTCAATAATATTCTTTGTGATTCGTTTCCATTCTTTCGGATTGTGTTAGTTTTACTTAATTCTTGTTCGGACGAACTAGGCTCTAT
>JACAGA010000006.1:19122768-19200289 GCA_029231665.1 Morus indica
AAAAATTCCATCTATTATGCTTTTTAATTGAAATTGACATTTAATTTATTATTTTTAGGTATTTTAATAGTTCTATAATTTAAAATTTAGTTTGAATTTGAAAATAATTTGAATATGAGTCTTTAATTGTGACACATTCATTATTGGTTGAATGTAAGTTAAAAATTTTATGAATCTTTCTTTAGTAGAATAAAATAATTTATGAAGTCTTTTTAAATATTTAAATTAGTTTAAATTCAAATTAAATTTTAAATAAAATACTCTTAAAATAGTAAATTAGATGTTAATTTTAGTTGTTTTTTTGTAATATTTTATTATTTAAAAGGAGTAGATGTTACGTTTTAAAGATAATATGAGGTAAAATCGCATGAGAGAATTTTCTAAGATCAATTGTTACATCCACTTTATGAACACCACTTTAAAGTTTATGATCTTTTTAATTCGTTGATTTAAATTTTTAATTTGAGTTGAGATGTGATTTTATGTGAGAACTTTTTACTGTAGTAAAAAAATTAAATATAATTATTTTTAATTTTTTTTTATTATAATAAAACTTAAATTTTAAACTCAAATCAATAAAAGAAATAAGATCTTAATAGTTCTTACTGTGGGAGAAACCCCACCGAATTATTTCCACTCGTAGTACACGTTTTTATTATTTGCTATTTTGCTTCCAGGTGGTAGGTAGAGAGAACATTAGGTTCAATTCGTATTTTTATTGTTTATAAAAGGTTCTTTTGGTCTTTTAGACGCAAGAATACGGCTTTGGTAGGTTAGGATAGGCAATAATTAAATACTACAGAACAAAGGGAACATTATTGTTTTCCAAGCAATAAACAAAAAGATCTGGTCGTCTCGCATCTTTGTATAAAAATAGTTGTTTTTGTAAAATTAGACCGTATTTTTGTTTGTTTGCACATATACATCTCTATCAATGACCGATCTACTATTGTTCTACCCCACTGTTAAATCCTCATATCCAATAGTGATTGTCGATATCCTTGTCTGCCCAGTCCCCTGACCATCCCACCATCCTAGTGATAGTCGCTTCTGTCCGCCTAGCCCCGAATCACCTCCGACTGCCTAGCCTCGAACCGTCTCTGTTCGCGCGGCCCTGTGACCATTGCACTGTCGCCCCGTGACCAGCCTCGAATCGCCTTCATCTGCCCACACCCGACAAAGTCCAATCCCGTGTGGATATGAAAGATCAAGAGGGATGAGAGAGAGAGAAGGAGCATTTTTGAGTTTTGTATTTTTTCATAATATTTAAAAAATTCACTAATAGTATTAATCTTATAAGTTAGTAAAATGGAAATAAAAGGATTTAATTAGTTTCAAATTATTAACTTTATAAGAAGGATTGTATTATTATGCCCAACCAAATATCATAAAATAACATTTTTAAAAATCTAATAAAAGATTCTTAGGCATAACTAAACGTGATAATATAAGTTTTTAAATAATCATATCACCCAGACACCCACCATCACTTTTTCAGATATTTAATTTCTATTGATTACTGCATATAGGCTCCGTTCACTTCGCTTATTCGAATTTAGAATTCGAGTTTTGCTACAGTAAAAAGCTCTCACAAACAATCACATCTAACTTTTTTGCTACAGTAAAAAGCTCTCACATAAAATCAAATCTCAACTCGAATTAAAAACTCGAATCAACGAAGTGAACAGACCCTAAATACCTCCTAATAGTTTAAGTAAATACTTAAAAGAGAATAATAATCGTAATTTCTATTGCTTTAGCTTTTTTTGTTAATATTCATTATTTAAATGAAATATATGTTACATTTTAAAAATTATACGGGATAAAATCGCATGAGAGAATTTTCTAAGATCAATTATTACATCCACTTTATGAACGCCATCCGATCTAAATAGAAGTTAAAAAGTTTAGGGGTTGTTCTTTTGGAGTGTAACTTGAGTGTAGTTTTTGAGTTGAATTTGAGTTATAACTTGAGTTGAAGTTAGAACTTGAATAAAACTGAGTCAAATTGAGTGAAGTTAAAACTTAAAAGAACGTGAACTTAAATAAAGTTAAAACTTGAGTTGTCTTTTTTTGAGTTTCTTACTGTGGGAGAACCCCCACCGTATTATTTCCACCGGCAGTACACGTTTTTATTCTTTGCTATTTTGCTTCAAGGTGGTAAGTAGAGAGAATATTAGATACTACAGAACAAAGGAACATTATTGTTTTCCAAGCAATAAACAAAAAGATCTGGTCGTCTTGCGTCTTGTATAAAAAGAGTTATTTTTGTAAAATTAGACCGTATTTTTGTTTGTTTGCACTTATACATCTCTATCAATACCATCACTTATATAAGTTTTTTTTTATATAAAAAATTTGCGTTTCATTTCAAACTTATAAGATAAAAATTCATAAAAAGATTTATATTCCGTCGTAATTGTATTATTGCACTCAATTGGAGACTTGTACAGAAAAATCAATTAAAGAAAGAAGACGGCTTTAAAATTTGTAAATAAAGAGTCCGTTTAAGTCGCTGATTTGAGTTTTTAATTTGAATTAAGATGTGACTTTATATGAGAACTTTTTATTATAATAAAATTTAAATTCTAAACTTGAATAGGTAAAATGAACGAAACTAATTTTTATAATACCGCTGTAGATTTTTCTTTTGATTGGGTTGTTGTAAAGTCCTTACTTCTCTATCTTTTTATTTGTTGAACTTTTGAAATTTAGACATTATTTATTTTATTGATTTAAGTTTTTAATTTTAAATTTTTACAGTTAAAAATTCTCAGAAAATATTACATTTAATTTTTTTTACTGTAGCCAATTTTTTTTAAAAAAATATCACATTTTAATTTAAATTAAAAACTCAAATATACAAAATGAACATATTTAATTATTCTTTTGAGCATTTCAGACAATTTATTCAATTTCTCTATTTATTTTATTACTAATTTATAGTACACTTGTAATGACTTTGCAAGTACCTTATTTTTTACTTTATTTTTTTATTATTTTTTTAAAATTTTTGCTCTTTCAGTCTCGATAGCCATTAGATCCCTTTCAGAGTGTAAACTAGAGGGACAGATTATAATAGACTGATCCAACAAAAAAAAAAAAAAAAAATAAATAAATAATTCTTTCCAAGGTTAATATAGTCGTCAGCGTCAAGGCATGTTGTGCCGAGCGGGGGCACAACTTTTTTTTATTATTTATTATTTATTATTTTATTGTTTTTATTTCTTCTATTTCGCCCTCACTTACAAATGTTATCTCATATTAGCCCCTTCAATAAAAATAGAGATATTATGTAGCACTTACAAAACATAAAACTCACTGCCATCTATTACAATACGTATTTATTTATTTTTTTGATAGAAGTAATGGATAGTTTTTGAAAAATGCATAATAATACTTTTTTATTGGTTAATTCTAAATTTGACCACTATATATAGAAGTTGTCCCATTTTTTCTTTTATAACTCAAAAATACACAAACCACCCACTCTCTCCGCAAAGGTCAAATGACTAGTCAATTCAAGATAATACAGGAGAGTGATGGCAAATGTGGGGATTGTAAGTAAAAGAGGAGATGACACCTTAATTAGAGAATGGGAAAGAAGTTACGGTTACGGACGCGTTTAGAACTCGTGATTTTATTTTTTATATGAAAATAAAAATAAAAACAATTTCAATCTTAGATATAAATTATTTTTAAAAATGTGTTTTGTAGTTTTTATCAAGAGATTATTTTCAATGTAAAAAAATAAATTAATGTTTCTCTTTCTCTCTCTCGACTTGAGAGAGGAGAAAATGAAAATAAAAAATGAAAAATGATTAAAAGTCATTTTTCATTTCTCTCTTATTTTATAGTAAACCAAAATCGTTTTCATTTCTATTTTTTGTCTTTATTGCGTCAAACGTCGTTTTGAAAACGTTTTTATTTTTCTTTCTCAATAATGTGAAAAATAAAAACGGGATCAATTTCAAACACAACCTACAATTTCTTTTTAAAAAAAAAAAAAAATTGTTTGAAATTTTAAAGTCTATTTATTTAAATTTACTATATTTTACTTTATTGATACTTAAGTGAGCTTCATGATTAAAACCGTCAAAAAATTGATGCCATATTGTCAGTATCAAATTCACAACTATAATCTATAAGTGGACGTTTAGTTTATGAATTTAGAATAATTATTCATAACCATTCTCATTTTATGCGTGTTTTTTGTGAGAGAAATATACTGTAAAAAATTATGAATTATAATTCAAAATCAAGATAGAAAAAATAAACATCTCCTAAGTTAAATAAATATTTTGTGTCTTTTTAAGGAGTACGAAGCAAAGTAAGACTACTATCATTTTGAACAAAGTGACAGTACTTTCAATTATTTATTTTAAATTTGTAACTTATTGTTTATAAGAAGTAAAGTGAGACAAATGTTATTTTCAGGGTAAATTTGAAATTAATCATTTTTTATTTTTCCTATAATTAATTACTTCTAAAATAAGTTTGAGTATAGTCTTTATCTGGCCTACGGCCGATAATTATTAATGGTTTATCTCACTTTCATCATTCTCGATCTCTCATTTAACATATGAATTTTTTGTATGTAAATAATATATCATTCCCTAAGAAAAATAACTTTGCTTACAATTCAAAGGAGAAGAACTTTCTTCTTTTGACTTGATGTTTGGACAAAAGATTTGTGTCATAATTTGAATCATAGTTCGTGATTCGTTACAGTATTTTTTTCATAAAAAACGGGTTGGTTCATGAATTCAAATCATGTGATTTAAAATATTTTCGATTTACGTGTATTTTTATGAGAGAAAATACTGTAGCGAATCATGAATCATGATTCGAATCAAGGAGCGAATTTAGGACTAATGGGAAAAAACGTCTTATAAATTTAGTTAAATCAATTAAGCAAAATATTATAAAAAATATATATTTTTGAAGTGAAAAAAAAACATGATATTGAAATGATTTAAAAAAAGTACTACCAAAATATTTTTTTTTTTATCACGTGGTGATGTATCATTTTCTACAAAAATATATTTACTCACAATTAAAAAAAAAATCATTGACAAAAACTACCATCCCGTTCCAACATAAAAAAAAAAAAAAGAAAATAACCCGTTCACTTCGCTGATTTGAGTTTTTAATTCGAGTTGAGATTGAATTTTATGTGAGAGCTTTTTACTGTAACAAAAAAGTTAAATGTGATTGTTTGTGAGAGCTTTTTACTGTAGCAAAACTCGAATTCTAAACTCAAATAAGTGAAATGAACGAGGCCAGAAAATCCTCACCACCTTCTTTAATTTTTTTTTTAAAGCATTTATGCGAATGAGTTGACTTGGTATATAAAAGTCCGTTTGGTATTTAAATTTATTTTTTAATTTAAATTATAATTTATAATTTATTATAATATTTTTTTATAAAAAATATATATAAATTAAAAATAATTTTAATCATATAATTTAAATTTATAAAGTTCTGTTTAGTTTAGAGATTCAAATCATGTAATTTAAACTATTTTTAATTTATATATATTTTTTATAAAAGAAATTAGTGTAACAAATCAGGAATTGAAAGACGAATTCCCCAACCAAACGGAGCTTAATAAATCAGTGAAACTCTTCTTCCAAGTTCAGAACTTGTAAACCACTCTCTCTCTTAATCAACAATGGCTTCTCCCTTCATCTCTCTCTACCTAATCCTTCTCACCCTCCTCTCAACGGCCGATTTCTGCTTCCCCAGATCGAATCTGAACCGTCCAATTCCATTGAACAGTCCGAACACAGACGTCCACGATCTCCTCCCCAAGTACGGGCTCCCTCGAGGACTCCTTCCCGACAACGTCAAGTCGTACACTCTCTCAGACGACGGAGCGTTCGAGATTGAACTGTACGACACTTGCTACATTAAGTTCGACCGCCTCGTTTACTACGAAAAGACCGTCAAGGGGAAAATCAGCTATGGCAAGGTCTCCGATGTTTCTGGAATTCAGGCGAAGAAGGGATTCTTTTGGGTTTCAATTTCTGGGATTGTTGCGCATCTCGATAAGAACAAAATCGAGTTTAAAGTTGGCTTCTTGAGTGAGGAGCTTTCTGCCCAACAGTTTGAGGTTGTTCGCTCTTGTGACAAAAACTCACTTCTGCCTTATAATCCGCTTCTTCAGTCTATTTGAGGTAAAATTTAATATGTTCTCTCTCTCTTTTTTTTTTTTTTCATTCCTTTCTCTCTCTCTCTCTTAAACAAAAAATTGGGTTTGTTCCGTGATAGGCTTGTTTTGCTTCCTGAATTGGAATAATAATGGTGTTCAAATTCGAATTGGAATAACAAATGTCATAGTTTCAAGGTAGGATTTGTGGGAAGGCTCCGGTTTCAAATTCGGGCTCACAAAATAGGTTCGAGAGATTTCTGGATATATAAAGAAAAAAGTGTGGAGAATGAAATCTGGGTTTGTTGCTTTGCTTGTACGGTATATGTGTTTTGGTTCCTGAATTTGAATATTGATCATTACCCTTAGTTGGCCATTAAACTATCTCTATAATTTAAAATCAAGATTCAAGAGTAGTTGTAACTGAAAAGTTTCATAATTTATTAAAAGCCAAAAGAGTCATTCCAAACAAGGATTAATTTAATGCCACTCTTGGTCTTAAATTTTACAGAAGGTTTCCTTTTAGTCCTTTGGCGTTACTGTGGTTTTAAGGGAAAATGTCAAAAAGTTTAGGTACTAATACAAGAGTTTTGCAACTATAGACCAGCCATACTCTGGAGAGATTGATTAGACTCGCACACACATTATCTGTTCACAAAATCTTACACATAGAATTTGTTTTTATTGTAAATTATGGGAAGTCCAAAAGCAAGGAGTAGCTATATATGTGTTGTATATATGTATGCATGTACGTATGTATGTATGTATGAATGAGTGAATCTGAGGGGAAAAAAGTTCAAATATTTGATGTTTTATATGAAGCAGATGGACCAAAAGATAT
The DNA here is from genome assembly GCA_029231665.1 of Morus indica. Lineage (NCBI taxonomy): Eukaryota > Viridiplantae > Streptophyta > Magnoliopsida > Rosales > Moraceae > Morus > Morus indica. The sequence continues at coordinate 19,129,761 of JACAGA010000006.1, forward strand.
GTATGTATATATGAATCTGAAGGGAAAAAAGTTAATATATTTGATGTTTTATATGAAGTAGATGGACCAAAAGATATGTATGTATGTATGTATGTATGTATGAATCTGAAGGGAAAAAAGTTCAAATATTTGATATTTGATATGAAATAGAAGAACCAAAAGAAAGAAGCTAGTTTCTTCGATTGTTGATATGGCTATCACTAGGCGTGCAAGTGAAGATCAATTGCAGGGCACTTGTCGTGCTGAAACTGTGTCAAAAAGGAAAGAAAATAACTTGGGATGGTAATGGATTATTCGACTTAGAACATCAACAATCGGTGACATTTGTATGAAAAATGTGTTGAAGGTTCAAGAATTTTTTAGTTGTTGTTATTTGGAACTAATTATGAACCCTGTTTTCTTTATAGCTAGTTAGATTATGGTGTATGGATTATTTACTATTACTTGTGTATATAAATTTGTATCCTCAGATTGTTCAATATAACAGAGAATAAAAGGATTATTTCAACACTAATATGAAATGATAAATTGCAGGATTTGGATTTGATATGTTGCACTGCATAAGGTTAAAGCTTCTCAAAAGATGCCATGAATCATTCGTTTGTTTGAATGATTTCCTTCCCACCCCATCTTATGCTTACTCTCTGGGTTTACACACACACACATCAAATGTTGTGGTGAGGCTATTAATCTGAAAGGAAGAGAGTCCAAACTCAAGTCTATACTCTATCTCCAAACTTGAGTCTATGGTCTTAGGGGAGAAATGAAAATCTTCGGTAATGAATCAAGTAGTTAGCCGTGTGGGGGCAAACAAATACCATGTCATGTCATACAAAACAAAAGTCAAAAACTTGGCCGTTCAAATAAACCCCTTAGGTTGTGTTTGTTCTAATGGAAAGGATGTAGATGATATTTGTTTGTAAGGATCAAAACTGGAGTCCTGCAGAGGATTTTGAATCCCTCCTCTCATCCGTCGCACCAAACAAACCATAAAGTCTTTGAATTCTATCCTCTAATCCTCTTACAACTATCTTTCCTTCCTTCCACTTTTCTCCGACAACACTTCTGCCTTATTAGTCAATCTAGTGACGCTAAAATACACAAGATCAGAAGATATTCTAACTTATGAACTACTTTCATTGGGTTTCTCTGAAGTGCGACTTTGGCTTGACCCTTCCCTAAATCTGCTTTCATTATCTTTAACTACTAACTAGACCTTACTCAGTTAAATAGTGGAGTTTTTGTTTTCAAAGAATTACCAAGTTCCTTATCTTTACTGCAGGAAACTGAAGCACAAAAGGATACATTTGAATCTGTCAGTGATCGACGAGAACTTAGTGAGATGTTTTAAGTTAATTTCACAAACTATATATCTTTGTTAATATGATTATGGTATTGAAAGTGCTGTAGTTTCACTTTATGTCAATAAAGTTATAGTGTACCATTTCACACTTTATATTTTATCTCCTGTTTAAATTTCTTTGGAGAAAAAAGATGTGGATATGCATAAGGGTGCTGTTATACTGTTATTCCAGCACTGGAGAAAAAAGTGAAAACAAATCATGCAAAAGTCTGAAGAGTTGTTTAAAACACCTAGGTCTGTCTGCGGTATAAGAACGGGATTAATTACAAAAATTTCCTTTCTAATTTTAACCTTTTTCACAATTAGTCTTTTTACTTCTGGATATAGACCAATAAATGTATGTCTGAAATATGTATCTTAGCTCAACATACTCCTGAATTCCCCAAATTTTAAAAGTCTTCAAGGTTGTTCTTTTGTAACGAAATTAAAAAAAGTTTAAACTCGAGTTACAGTTTTATTCAAGTTTATGTTCTTTTGTAAAATTTGAGTTTGAACTCGAGTTTGGGGTTAAACTCGAGTTCAAGTTTTTCCTTCAACTCGAGTTCATAAACTCAAACTTAAGTTAATGAACATTATTTTTTCTATTCTTAAAAATGTCATAACTTTTTCGTTTTAATTTTGGTTGAGATTATTATTTTTTTCTATGCATTCACAATGAAAAGATAAATAAAACCCTACTCATATACCCTATTAAAATTTTTCATCACTATTGAGTTTTTATTAAAATACTATGTAATACAAATTTAAATTTTAACCCACTCAAACACAAATTCAAATAGATTCTCAATTCAAATCATAACTCAAATTTGCACATCTAAACATAAATTCAAGTTACAATTTCAACTTAAGTTATAATTCATGATCATCACTTAAGTCATCTTAACTTAAAAATGTAAAAAAATAACCCCTTCATTTCCTAGGGATGGGCTCTCACATCATGAATCACCCATATGTTGAGTTTTTGTTAAATGTTTTATCCAAACTCGGTTAGGTCTGGCTATGGAAGAGGGATTGGTTCCATTGGATCTTTATAGTTTTTCTTAATTAATAAACACAATAATAATTAGGATGTTTTGGGCCTGTTTGTTTTATATACTTAAATTTAAATTATTAATTTTATTGCAATATTTTTCTCTCACAAAAAAATTTGAATTTCAAACGTCAAAATTAAGAATCACGGTTTGAGTACATCTTTTAAACGAGCCCTTAGAATTTTTCTTATTTAAGACAATTGCGATGAGCTAAAAATATTAAATTCATGTTATTAACGTGAAAAAATGTTTTGAATATGGGAAATTTTCAAGAAGACAATTAAAAATATAATACTATTATTTTTCAGTCTATTTGTTTGGAGGGTTTAGATGGGTCTGAACCGACTTTTAGGTTTAAATCCATGTTTAGTTGCATAATAGTTTGACCATGAATTTGGGTTTAGGGTTTATTTGAACTCAATTTTACCCACTTAAAGTTTTTAAGGATTGAACTCATTTTATCATTCAAAACTCAATCAAAAAGTTATCACTAATTATTTTCGCTCACATTTGTTAAAAATTCATAGTTCTAATAACGTAACTAAATATTGGTTTAAATTTATTCTTTATTTAAACTTTATATTACCAAATCTCAGTTTAAAAACTCACATGTAAATTCAAACTCATATAATTCGAACTACGCCAAGCAAATAGGAACATGAATATGCAAACTCATTGTTGTGCACCTCAACTCTTATGGCAACTTTGTCTACTGCTTTACGTAACAGTGAGTTGTATTATGTTTACTAATAAGTATAATTTAATAAAATTAAAAAAAAAACACTTAATAATAAAATTAAAAAAATGACAATTCATATGGTTTGTGAGTTAGTACAACAGTGATCTACCAACACGAATAATAATACGTCAATGATGGAGTTTGCCATCATCAATATTTATCCACGAGGAGGAATCAGAGAATTCAACTGAAACACGAAAGCGGTAAAAGCCTTCCAGGGAACAATATACAGCAACAATATTAACGATCACTTCATCCACCTCACCTCAAGTGGGTAATATAATATACAAATTTACATGTTATTCTCTTAAAAAATAAAAAATAAAAAATTACATATGTTATTCCGATTCTAGTTATGCCTTTTCCACCTATTTTAGAACATGCATAACTTTCTTATTTGTGTGTATGTGTGTGCATATATATATATATCACACGTGTATTTTATTGATGCATTCAGCTTTTCCCACACAAAAATCATGCTTCTAAGTTGAGACTTTAATCATCTATAAGTGCAGGGCCGTTTAGATCGTTAATTTGAATTTTTAATTTGAGTTGAGATGTGATTTTATGTTAAAATTTTTTACTGTAGTAAAAAAGTTAAATGTGACTGTTTCTGAGAGCTTTTTACTGTAGTAAAACTCAAATTCTAAACTTGAATCGGTAAAATGAACGGGAACAATTTTTACGTGAACAAGAAAAGGTGATTTTCTTCCAATTTTTGTGAACAAGAAAAGGCGATTTTTAGCCTATTCCTCTCCCACTTCGCTGCTCAAACCAACATTGAAAAAAAAAACACATTTTCGTGGTGAATTTTTCCCACAAAGCCGCTCTTTTCAATGGATCAAAGTAGAAAGTTTTCATAGCTGATGGGGCTACAAGATGAACAACAAAGGAAAGTGCAAGAATGAGAGCGGTAAAGCGGTCAACTGTAGTAGAAGATCATGCCAACAATAATGATTTAGTTGAAGTTTTAATAAAGAATTTCCGCAACTAACTTAAGATTCAGTGTGAAAAATCACGGTATCGTTGACTTCGTAGATTTAAGTTTTTAATTTGAGTTGAGATGTGATATTTTTTGAGAATTTTTAACTGTAACAGAAAAAATTAAATGTGATATTTTTTGAAAACTTTTAATTATAAAAACTTAAAATTAAAAACTCAAATTTATAAAATGAATGAATTATACAAGAACGTCTTCTTGGAATGATTGCAAGTTAACGATGTTCTTAATAACCATGAAACATCTAATGTGATCCAATTCACTTATGTTACACTCTCCTAATTGAAGTCTGCTCAATTCAACTATAAAAATTGATGTGATGAACAACTCTTTAATATGAATCAAAAGTAAATTTAACTGTAACTCAATTGAATAATACTTGTAAGGTCTCGTATTTGATTATCCATACTTTATTAGACTTGTGTTCAATTTTCTTATACTCTAATCATCTTTTTTTTTTTTTTTTTCTTGAGACAAATGACTATTTTAGTTGGTATACAGTTGGTTGAACATAACCATGAAAGTAAGGTCTCATTCATTTCATGGATTTAAGTTTTCATTCGAGTTGATATGTGCTTTTTTTTAGGGCTTTAACTGTAGCAGAAAAAGTTAAATATGACATTTTCTGATAAAACTGTAAAAACTTAAAACTAAAACTCAAATTGATGAAATGAACGAGGTCTAAGTTTTAAAAACGGAGGGGCAGCTAGCCCCTCAACCCATGGCTCCTATTTTTGCTCCCACAAAATATTTCATTTACATTTTTTTTTAAATTTCAATTGTACCCCACGTTTTGTCTTTCAATTGTACTTAAATTTTGAACTTAATTACGAATAAGCTAAAAACAACTATACTACTACGTAAACTTATTTTTCTGGGATTATAAGTTTTAAAAATAATAGATAACAAATAAGAAAAGAGAGACAACACTTTATATATATATATATATATATATATATATATAGGGAATTTCTATAATTGTGTTGTAATTTTAACTTGTGGTGTGAGGATTCAAACTCTTACGCATTAAAGTAAGCCAAGTATGAGTTTGTCACTGGGCTGTGCTTGGAACTACTTATATAGACTGTTTCTTTTGAATGTAAAATTTGCGGTAACTAACTAATAAAACTTGATATTATACAACAATGTCCTATTACAACCTAATATCGAATGTTTGTTACACATGTTTCTCATATCATAGTGACATTTAAAAGTTTAGAGAGTAAAATGAGGCGCTAAGTATTTTTTTGAGGACTTAAAATGAAATTAATTCTTAATTTAATTTTATCAAATTATTTTTATTAAAAGTGTCACCTGTACCTCACACGCTAATTCCGTCAATTATTTAATGGTTTTGTGATAGAGGAACTAAAAGTACAATATTTGTGAAGATCAGGAGCTATTAATATGATATTTGAAAGTTTAGAGGGCAAAGTGAGATAACAAATCTTTTAAATATTGATTGAGAATCAAAATTGAAATCAATCCAATAATAAAAAAAAAAGAATTTTGTTTGAAAAACAAGAAAGTCAGAGGTGAGATGGAATTCAAGGCCTTTTGGTATTCCGGGGAAAGACGGCCACAAAATTCTAATTTAGTTCATAGATTAAAATTATTTTTAATTTACGTGTATTTTTTATGAGAGAAAACACTATAGTGAATCATAAATTATAATTCAAATCAGGATACAAATCTCTTAACCAAATAACTCAGTGTAATAGCACGAGAACATTGAGAAACACAAGGGAAACTCCTATCTAACGCCTAACCCACTATGATTAAAATCTTAAAATTATTGGTAAACAAGCAATGATGCAGTGACACGTCAGAATCCACGTGATTAACCCGAAAATAATGTTTTGAAACATCAGTCAATTGTGGCTCCATTTGAACCCAATAATAAAATTATATCCACAACGCGTATCCTTCAACTTATTTTAGTATAAATAATGAGCATCAGTCTTTCATAAATATTGTAAAATATTATAACTTTTGTGGTGCATCCTTCTCAATATTAGATCCTTTAAAATTATGTTTATGATAATTTTATAAATATTAATCTCTAGTTGGATGCTTTTTACACTCTGCCAGAAGAATAACCTAACAATCTTTTTGTGGATTTGGTTAAGTATAGCATTATTAGGGTATAACTTAAGATATTTAGAGACATTGAATCATCAGGGCATATAATTATTTATGATTAATACTAACTGATCATAAAAGTTAACGAATTTGCATAATAATAATAATAATTTAATGATTGAATTGCCATCACCAATGTTTAATCACGAGGAAGAATCAGAATATATATCTGAAACACAAAGCAACAAAAGCCTTGCAAGAAACCAAAAACGAAAAAAAGAAAAAAAATAAACAATAACAATCATTCCCACCACAATGAAGACCGAGTAGGCAATAAAAATTATAAACGGCCTGTTTAGTTCGTTGGTTCGAGTTTGTAATTCGAGTTAAGATGTGATTTTATGTGAAAACTTTTTACTGTAATAAAAAAATTAGATATGATTGTTTCTGAGAGCTTTTTACTGTAATAAAACTCGAATTTTAAACTCAAATTAGTGAAGTGAACGGGACCAAAGTAAATTAATTTACTTGGCGTTTCTCTTTTTGTCCAAGCATAACTTTGGCATTGTTTTCAACTTTCTTTGCTGTTTCCTTTTTTTGCGTTTTCCATGCCTCTAACTATAACATGATCATAATTTATCTATAAATACTAGGTGTTTTGCAAACATCAAAAAGCAACTCCAAAGTCTCTCTCTCCTCTCCGAATTCCCTTCTCAATCCGACACCAACAAAGCTATCTCAGCCGATCGAGAAGTTTCCTGACCAAGCAGCGGCCATGGATCAAAGTAGAGAAGTTTTCAATTCTGGCGGCAACAAAGTGAAGGAAACTGCAAGAAAGGAAGCGGTCAGCAAGAGATCGACCGAGTTGGTAGATGATGACATTAATGACCAAGCTGAAGCTTTCATCAAGAATTTCCGCAACCAGCTCAAGATGCAGCGCGAAGAGTCGCTAAAACGCTTCCACGAGATGATAGCTCGAGGTGTTTAGCCAGAAAGATGGCTCATGTGTGTCTATTGGGTTCTTCTTTTAAAGTTAATAACCATAATTCTTTCCTCTTTGAGGAGTTCTGTAATTCAACATGCTTACTTTGATTCAGAAAGTAATTTTACCATATTGAAAGTCTATTTCTATTCAAGTATGAGCCCAAAAATTCTGTGGACAAAAGATTGACTACATATTTACTGATTTAAAAAGCATTAGAGTAGAAATATTGTTGATTCTAAGAAGACAGATTTAAGGTGACAAAACATGCAACATAAATCAGATTCATAGACAGAAATGAAATCTAAGTATATATTGAATGATCACTGGTGATCATGTATATTCACAAAGCATCTCTAATCTAAGGATTACAGACTAACAACACAAAATCATCCGACAATGAACGGCAGACCAACCGCCCTAATCCATTCCCCGGTAACAAGATTTACAAGTATCCACTCGTTTTTCTTTTTTCATAAATGTAAGGAAATGGCCTCATGGTTTCGTTGCTGAAACGCAGATCCACCTCCTGTTCTGTTGCCAAAACCAATGACAAAATCATCCTCGCTCGTAAATGAATGAAAGCATCAACGTTTACAACAGGAAATCTCTTACGAGAAATGAGATCGGAGATGTCTAACAGTTACATGCCTTGCCCTGATCATCTGAACACCGCCGAAATAGATGCTATCGGTCATTCTCATTTTCAGTCTTGCCTTTTGCAAGCATACAAGAAAGAGCAAATCCCACCCCGGCCCTCATGCTTGCAGCACTTGACAGTGCAGAATGTGGCTCTTCAAACCACTTCGGCCCGCTATACTCAACCACAAATTAGTGACCAGAGTCCTAAAATGGCCCCTCCCGGCAATATTTTCCCACATCTGAGGGTTGCTTTCGACAGGTTTATCTGGGCTAGAAACATCAACTAAACTAATACTCATGTTATTACGGATGATGCAGAGCTTCCCATTGAGGGGAACTAGTGCAGCAGCCTCTAATGCCCGCGAGCTGCCTAGATGGAGTTTGCTATCTATAAATTTGTTCCACGAGTCTGTGGATCTATCATAAACCCTAAGCTTGCACCCATCCCGGCAGTCCAAGGCATATAGTTGGCCGTTCATAGAGATACATGGGTTGCGCCAACCAGCAACCATCCCATCACTAATTGGGGTCCAGGTGTTGGTTTCAGGAGAGTAAGATTCACTCATTACCTCACGATGAGAACCGAGACCCTTGAGAAACCACATTCCATTATGGACAACCCCGATGAAGGGTACCATAGCCGTGCTCATATCAGAAATAAAGCTCCACCGGTTTCTGTTGGGGTCATACACTTCGGCAGAACGAAGTGTCCGTTGGATTCCTTCACACTCCCCACCAGCCACATATAGACAGTTGTTGATGACACAAGAACCGAAGAAATGGCGTTTCCGGAGCATGTCCGGTGCCCTATGCCATTTGTTTGTGCGAGCGCTATAGAAAATAACCCGTCTCATGGATCCCCTCAGTGGATCTTTTCCTCCAAATAAGTATAAGTGACAACCACTAAGGACAGCACAGCCAAAACCTAGTGCTTCGGAATACTCTGCAGGGACCGGCGGAAGCGGCTGCCAAATATGATAAGTCGGATCATATGCATGCCATGAGATCCTCCCATCACGGTCTCGCTTAATGACATAAACCCACTCTTCAGCCATTCCAAGACTTTTCCTAAGAGAATAAAAGAAATTTCCAGCCAGGAGACGGTACCATCTCTTGCAAACAAGACGGAGTTTTCTATGTTCAACACGAGGAACTCTAATAAGGCAGGCAATTGCCAGGTCGTCCGGTAGGCCCGGCAGGAGGGGTGGCTGGATGCGGGTCCTTTCTCGACGCGAGTTTTTGCCCTTGTGTGCGTTGGGATTGATGTCAGGCTGGATGCAAAGTTTTGATCCAGGGACAAACTTTCTTGCCCCTGCAACTGTCTTTAACCCGGCATCTACTTTGCAGTAACATGACACAGAATCAACCTACAAAACTTTCCACGTTAGAAACTGCAAGGAACATCAAGATTCACTGACCAAATATTATTTTTTTTCTCCTTGAAAAAAAATCTACAAATTTGAGAACAAGTTAAGCAAGGAGAGGGGTCTTTGGCTAAGAGCCTCCACCGGATAGAAAGAAGTGATAATAAGAAGCCAATGCCAATGTAAATGGAAAAAGTTTGGATAAAGAACTAAAACTCATCAAACATCATAGCCTTCCTAATCTTCTATTACCAAATAGAGAGAGATAGTGCTTTTCTTTCATTCGATCCGTTGATATGCTATCTAGTAAAAATAAAAGACGATAAAAAAGAACCATTCAGTCTCGATTCTCTCAAAACTAAGTCCATCACCTTCTGAAGGCCGGGCATAGTAAGGTAAAATACAGCATAAAGAAACTAGACACGTAGAAGGGAAAACGTTGAACTTGCTCAAATCATTATTACCATACAAAAGCATCGGCCTCTTTCCACTTACTTCATCACCCATGAAATACTCTGGAATTTTTCGGTTATTTCCAACTTCCAACCAAAGTTTTAACAAACAAAAAAGAAAATTAGTAAAATTTTTGCTAAAAGATAAGCGAAAAATTGGTTTCAATTGCACATATTGTTTTGGATACACATTTTGACATCCAACCTTTATCACAAGAATGTGAATTTCAGCGCATCATCACAAAGCACTGCATCTGTAAGACTCGTGATTATACATATTGATATATAGATAAACTAGAAACAAAGGTGATGAGGAACGAGATATATATGTAATTAGGAATTAAGGATTTATCTATTAGGATTATTAGGTTTATTTAAAGTTTTATCAAATTGTTATGTTTATGTTGAGCCTATCTTATTATTACTGTCTATTCGTCTACAAATAGACCTAGTGGTTGTATTTTAAATTCCCAACCTTAATTTTGAATATTGAGAACTCAAATTTCCTCTCATTTGTTCTTCTTTTCTGTCTTAGCATCTTTCTTTCTCTCTTCTCCATATGTGATATGCCAGGCATCAAAAGGTGATATTAGGAGAGGATAAGAACATCATGAATAGCACCCGAGTTTTTCACTACAAGTTGACTCCTAATTATCTTTTATTGTAAAGGAAAAAAAGGTCATTATTGCCATTATGCGCTCATCCTCTTCATTACTTTAGAAATGCGAGGTCCTACTGATAAAAAAGAAAGAGGCTGACCCAATTCTACTCCAAGAATGTTCCCAATTTTCACTCCTAGTCCCACGCTCGCCATTACAAGCCCAATGACACAACCTATTGGCTCTACAAGATCCTAAGTGGTAGGTTACAAAGTATCGAACTCTGTACATAGAAGAATGAAAGATATCCTAACCGCGGATGTACTCTATCAGCAGAGGCATTTCATAGTGTTGACCACATTACTACGCAACACAAATTCATTGTAACAAACCAAAATCACCCGTCCTATCTTTTCAAATTCATACTCTCAGCATACCCATTAACAGGAACTGTGTTAGAAAAATGACTATGGCTGCTCCACGATCAAATCCCAACTCTAAGAACGAATATGACAAAATGCAGTTATTCAAGGATAAAAATGACACCAAATTGAGTGTGTTTCGGAAAGAAAAATCCTATGCGAATTCCAATTATCCAAAAAAAAAAAAAAGAAAAAAAAGTTATTTTGAACACAAACTTAGCAATAATCTGGGATTTCCATAAAAAAAAATGTTTTAAAGAAAAAAAAGTCTTCAACATACATACTAAGAGTCCGAAATTTCTTCTCAAAAGGAAGTCCTGAACATAAAAATGCATCTGGATAACTCCATAAGCTCATGAAAACAAGAACCAAGAAAGGAAAATTTGCATGGCATTGAGAACAAACAGACAAACAAGTAAAGCCTTCCTAAAAAAAAAAAAACTACGAGCTGATCAAACAAACAAACTTCCAATATCTGCCAAAATTAAGCACAATTGAACCAAAATTCCATCTGGGTATCTCTAGAATTCATGAATTTGAGAGAAAACAAAACCAAAAAAATTGCCCAAGAAAGAAAAGGAAAAAGGGTCAGATAGAGGGAGATCGGTTGGACTAACCAATGGAGCTTGGACTCGGAAGCCTCTTTGGCTTTGAGGATTAGGAGTAGAAGAAGAGCGTTCACCACTTAGCTCCATAATAATAAGCTCATATAAAAACACACAAGATTCAGATCGCCAGCTTTTTTCTTCAATTTCTCTCACTCTGATCCTTCAAATTTCAAACTGGGAAAAAATAGAAATAAATTGTCTTTTTTTGTTTCAACAAATAAACAATAGCTCTGTAATGCAAAGAAAGAAGAGAAAAGGTAAGGCTTTCTTTGTTGGAATAATAACAAACAAACAACAAACGACATTTACACTAACAACAACCAAAAGGTCTCTCTCTCTTCAAAGTAGTCTTTCTCTCTCTCAACCTTCTCAAAGAGTACAGCTGGACGATTCACCAACTTCAGATTTTATTTTATTGTGGACGTTGATTTAAAATTATTTTTGTTTTATGTATATTTTTTATGAGAGAAAATATTGTAGAGAATTATGAATTATGATTCAGAATTAATGATGGATATAGGAAACAAATAGGCTCAAAAGATCCGTTTATTTTACTGATTTGAGTTTAAAATTGAGTTTTAATTCAATAAAAAATTTTAAAAAATAGTCACATTAATTTTTTTATTACAGTAAAAAACTCTTACATAAAATCACATTTTAATTTAAATTAAAAATTTAAATCAACGAACTAAACGAGTTAGATTTAAATTGAAAAATTGCAATAGTAAGATATATATAATATTAGAATTGGGCACATGTATATTTATAAAAAAAACATGTATTTTTTTAAAATATGTATATTTTTTTAGTAAAATATATATAATGTAGATGAGACATTTATAATTTATTTAAATATTTATATATATATTTTTTAAAAAAATATATTTTTTAAAAATATACGTATTTTTGAAAAAATATATTGTACCGTTTCAATCTGATATCGAATTAGAGATTTTACTTATAAAATTTATGTAACAACATACTATAAATAAATATTTATTTTCACGCTAAAAAAATACTTTCTTTGCAGTAAATATTTTTAGGCAGAGACTCGAGTCCTTTGTGATGCAAGAAATAAATAAACAAATAAATTTAAAAAACTTAAAGAGAGTCGAATATTACATCTTCACTATTTATGACGTCATTATTTTTTAAAATTAATGTTGTGTTATATATTTTGTTTATAACACGAAAGAATATAGAATCATCTATTATTTAGGGTTTCTCTAATAGGTCTTAAAGGATCGAATTATTAATTTTGTTTTTTAACTGTTAGATTTATATTAAAAATTATATATTTTACATATTTTATTTAATAGTTTAAAATCATCAACCAGTAAGGAGGCTTATTAAAAAAAAAAAAAATCCTTATTTCTAGACCATCTAATTATGTTGTGTCATGTTTATTAATACTCTATGACTCAGACTCGAGACATTGGAGGCAGGGGTATAAGTGTGAAATATTGTTAGATCAAAATCTAATTAAATCCTCTAGTAGAAATATAATTACTTACTATTTAGAGATATTATTTTTATATTAATATAGTTAATTTTTTTAATTGTAAAATTTCAATTCTAAGTATCACCTCAGGCGTTAATACTAGGGAAAAAAAGGCTTTACTCCTGGAGACTGTCCGTTCACTTCACCGATTCGAGTTTAAAATTTGAGTTTTGTCACAGTAAAAAGTTTTCAAAAACAGTCACATCTAACTTTTTTACTACAGTAAAAAATTCTAACATAAAATTATATCTCAACTCAAATTATAAACTCAAATCAGTAAATATATTTGAGTTTAAAATTTAAGTTTTATTATAATAAAAAACTTTTAAAAACAGTCACATATAATTTTTTTATTACAATAAATTTTTTTATATAAAATTATATCTCAATTTAAATTAAAAACAATAATAAATAAAGTACACGGACTGTAAGAGAATTCTTCGAACCATTTATTGGTCAAGCCCATTTGGAGGATTACGGATAGAGTCAAGGACACGAACGACTATAAATTTTGAGAAAATAATAGAAAATAGGCCAATATAAAGAGTTTAAGAAAGTATATAGGTCAATTTTTAGTTATAGAAATTAATAGGCCATAACTTATCAAGTTATGGTTCATAACCAGATAAGTTATGAATAAACTTGTCAAGTTATGGTTCATAACCAGATAAGTTATGGACAATTATGGACAATAACTTACCAAGTTATGGTTCATAACCAGATAAATTATGGACAAAAACAGTAATTTGACATATTTATTAACTTATGTAAACTATTGACCTATTAATTTTAATTCATATCAAATCTTGACCTATTTTCTTCTTTCTCCCTAAATTTTGCTTCTTTCTAATACCCACTTTATTTTAAAAAAAACAAACAAAAGTAAAGTAATAGCAATATAATAAAATCTTTCTTTGTTTTTTTTTTTTTGTTTTTTTTTGTTTTTTGTTTTTTTTTTTTTTGTAAGTACCATATAAAATCTCCTTTTAAAAATTTCAGATCTATCACTTCTCAATTAATTTATTTATCTGAACTTTTTTCTTAAATGAACCTATAACTTATCAAATCGTTATTTTCAGCTCTTGTTTATATAATATATATATATTTATTTATTTATTTCCGTTAATGATTTGAAGATATTCATTCGTCTCACTTTCACTCTTAACATTCAATTTCAAAATCAATCTATCACGATGTTTCTAAAATATAGAATTTTATCCACCTATTAATAAACTCTCTATTTTCATCGTGAGAATATTACATAAGAGGGAGAGAAAAAAAAGAGTGAACATGTATTATTTGTGTCTCAAAGAAAAAGGGAATGCATATATTAGATAATTTTACTGTGACTTTTGTTATTTTGTTCCATTTATAGAGCATTTTTTTTAAAACTTTTTGATTAACTTTTAACGGTTTAATGTGTTGATAAGAGAGCGAGTAATATGAATCACGATACGATAATACGACTCGAAAATGATACGAATTTTACGGGTTAGGGTTGAGAAAAAAGAGGTTCGGATCAGAATTAGGTCGACCTAAAATTGACATGAAAAACACAGGTCAATTTCAAGTTAGACCCATCTAACCTGAACACAATACAAAACTTGTAAAAAATTAAAAAAAAACATATATTTTTCATTAACTCAAAATCTTATACTATTATTTACTTAATTTCAATAGATGTTATTGTATTTTAGTGTGTTATAAATTTTAAGTTATTTCTAATATGTAAAAAATTAAATAAAAGTATACAATTTTCGTGTCAATTTCGTGTCGTGTCAATCTGTAAAGTAGTCGTGTCGTGTTTGTGTTGCAATTTTTAAAAAAATTTGTGTCACAAGTCGTGTTTAAGTTGATTATAAATTTTTTAAAAAAACACTATTAAAGTTACTCTAGTTTTTAATATTGATAAAGTTAACAATACTACTACAATGATAATTTTCCTGGATTATTTAGAGGTTGTTCTTTTATAGTTTTGAGTTTTGTTTTTTTGTCTAAGTTCTAACTTTATTTAAGTTTATGTTCTTTTAAGTTTCAATTTTATTTAATTTTATTCAAATTATAACTTCAACTCAAATTATAACTCAAATTTAACTAAAAAATTACACTTAAATTACACTATAAAAAAATAACCCTAAGTTATAACTCGAATTCAAACTTCTTCTCAATTTCGATATAAAAGAACGACCCTTTAAATCTACTTTTCTAAAACGCTACGTCGTTTTTGCAGAATACCCTTCTTCTCCAGCACGAAACCTGTAGAGAGACGGGCAAGCTTCTATAATTAAGCTTTCTCAGAGTCTCACTCTAAACGTATTACCCATTTCTCCAATCTTCTTTCTTCTCAAACTCGTTTTGGTTTGTCGTTGCTTTTTTTTTTTTTTAATGAATATTATTACTTTCTTAATTAATTTTGCCTTCTTCTCTGTAAAAACCCTAGACTAAATCACTGACATCTCATATTTTCTTTTTAATTTTCTCCAGGCTTTTAACTTCTAATCCAATCCAATCCAAGCAAGGAAAGATGTTTCTTACCAGGTGAATAATAATTCTCTTTCCTCTTGCTTTTGTTGTTTGTTTGTATTTTGATTTTCCATCAAATGTTTTAAAAGAACAATTTTTTATTTTTTTTATTTTTTTTTAAAGGACGGAGTATGACAGAGGAGTGAACACATTCTCTCCAGAAGGACGACTGTTTCAGGTCGAGTATGCCATTGAAGCCATTAAGGTATCTTCTTACTCTTTTTGTCTGAATTCAAACAACATCTGTAATTTTAGCAATTTTATGTCTTTTTTGTTTCTAATGTCAATTGTTCCTTTTTTTCTGTTTCTGGGTTCTTACATTTTTATTGAAATATTCTATAATCTATAATAAATAAATAAAATAATTTTGTCAGCTGGGTTCTACTGCAATTGGGCTGAAGACAAAGGAAGGCGTGGTGCTCGCAGTGGAGAAGCGAATCACTTCTCCCCTCCTTGTATGGAATTCGGAATTTTCTCACCTTTGATTGTTGCTCTTCTACTTTTTCATATGTGTGTGTGTGTGTGTGTGTGTGTGTGTGTGTGTGTTGTTGATGATCTCTGTTATGTTCAAATTTCAGGAACCGAGCAGCGTTGAGAAAATCATGGAAATCGACGGCCACATCGGATGCGCCATGAGTGGATTAATCGCTGATGCTCGTACGCTCGTTGAACACGCTCGAGTCGAAACTCAGGTTGCTTTTATACTTTTCATTGGGAATTACAGTGTGGCAGGAAATCATGGCATTTGATAACTGATTTTTTTTTTTTTTTTCCCATGTCCAATCTTTTGTTTTGCAGAATCATAGGTTCTCCTATGGTGAGCCGATGACTGTTGAGTCCACAACGCAGGCTCTTTGCGATCTGGCCCTACGATTCGGCGAGGGTGATGAAGAATCCATGGTATTAAGCTAATCTAGTATTCACTATTATTCCGTCAAATTATTAATCAAGGTTAGCTAAAGTGTTGATCCAGATTTTATGTCTGTTGTTGAGTATTGTTGCAGTTCCACTGAGCTTTTGTTCCCTTTAGGCTTAGGTTCTACTGGGATTTATCTAGTAGAAAATCTGTTCCTGGTTTATTCTGCCATTTCACTAATCATTTAAACATATCTTTTGGCACGTTTTTATACTTGTGGCTCACGAGTGTTGAATGATTGGTGTATGTTCATTAACAAGGAATTGAACATTTGATTTTGATTGAGCAAATATGTGTGAATTTTGGCGTCCTGTTACATCTCTTTGTAAAAATAATAGCACAAACAAACAGATAATGCCACTATGATCTTCTCGCAATACAATTTCCGAGTTTTATCTTTTGAGAATCCAGGTTGCCTCCAGGATCACCTATCTTTTCAGTGACAAATTTTAGTTCACCGTCATATTGTAGGAATCTTCAAGTGTTGAAAATTTTTATGAAATGAAAAAAAAAAAAAAAATCATGGCGACCAGATTTTCGATTAAGCAATTTCATATTTTTGTTTGTGTGTGCATCCAAATTTGGGTATATGCTATTTCTATGCTGTTTCTTTGCACTTGAATAGTGGCCACTTTTGCAGTGGAATGCATATCAAGTTCAAGTCCTTATGCCCATCCCATATACTACATTCCATTTAGCTATTTAAGGATATTTCATGGCCTTCAGCGTTCCGATGCTCTTTTGTTTAAGAAGATTTGAAATATATTTGCGCTCTTGTCTACTCAAAAAAAAAAAAAAAAGATATCTTGATTTCTAATATTCAATCTTGGAACCATTCAGATACACTTTCTAATCTATTGAATTTTCATACGCAGTCGAGACCATTTGGAGTCTCCCTTTTGATTGCTGGCCATGATGAGAACGGTCCCAGCTTGTAAGTGTTGGTATTCTTTTCATTTTTCTGTCTTCTCTAGCAGTGTTTGTATTGTGTGCAAAATTTTCGGCCGTCTGTGAACATGTAACATCAGTTTGGAACTGGAAGCAGAATATGACTGTAATATAATCGTAAAGAAATTCAAAATTTAGATGTGAGCTTTTACTAATGAGGGGTGGTTTGAACTTTTGAACGTTTAGTTCAGTCTGATCTAGGCCTGGATTATTGGCTTCAACTTGAGGTATGAACTCTTAAATCTCTTTAAGAACACATGAAGAGTAAAGAAAAGACGAAACTATGTTCTTAAATAATCCAACTTTAAGTGAGGAAGATATGGGACGCTGCCTATTCTTAGGTTTTTGTTGGACTATATGGTTAGGAAGGGATAAGAGGATTTTCAAAGACGTGTAAAGAAATGTCAGTGATTTCAAAGACGTGTAAAGTCTTTAGTTTCACTTTCATTGTGAGAAGATAAAGCTTTTGTCATTTCAGTTTTCAGATTTGGTTAGGTACTGGCAATATCCTACTGTAGATCATATATGTTTTTCTTTTGGTCTCTGGGTTTTTTCTTTTTGAAGTAAAATGCCTATGGGTTAAGGGTTAGTCTCTGTCTTCTCTTTTCACTATTTTTTCCTCCCTGAAGATGCTAAAACTTTCACTTGCAGATACCATACAGATCCATCTGGCACGTTTTGGCAATGCAACGCGAAAGCTATAGGTTCGGGGTCTGAAGGAGCAGACAGCTCTCTGCAAGAGCAATACAACAAGGTATCTTTGTTTCTTCATCCTTCATTCTTACCATGTCTGTGTACTGGGTTTTGCTAAAAGGAAAAACCAAAAAAGTATCCCTTGTGTTTCATCGATATATTACAGATACTTCCAAGGCTCCAAGTATTAACTAAAGACAAAAGTCTTTTTTTTTCCTTCTTTTTTTTTTTAAGATCAAAGATATCAACTCTTTAATTGTTCAAATTTTGAAAATGCGGAAAGCACCTTCGATAATCTATATTCAAGCATTACATTATTATATGAGTATGAGGTTGTTTGGTGGAGAAGATATGGGGGAAAGAGAGGAAAAATGAGGTATGAGTATGAGGTGTCCGTGGGCCCCACCATTGTTAGCTCATCTGGAAGTGAACAGAGTTTTGGTTGAGGAAGATGAGACTCAAGGTGAAAGAAAGGAATCTACTGTTTTGCACTTCTTCTGAAGTCAGGCTGCAAGGGCCATGACCTCTTAAAAAAAAAAAGTTAGTGGCAAGAGGGTAATTATATTATACAAATAAAAGTATCTTTCCCCTCACTTTTACCCCCAATTCCAAGCAAAGGAGAGTATTCTATTTTCTCTCCATCCCATTTCACCATACGTTACAGAAAAACAATTTCCTTTCTTTTTCCCATCCATATAATTTTCTTTCACATTTTGTCTTTCCTTCCCTTATTCCATCTCTTCTACTTATGCATTATGAAGAGATTCTCTTACACACATTAATGATAACTACCACGCCCGTAATCTATAGCGTTTAGCAGTGTACAATTGAATGCAGACGCAATTATCAGTCGTCTAGTTTGAAATTTTCTTTAAATCTTAGGACAGAATATGACATGTGGCAAAACCTATAGTCTTTTATAAAAGAAGATTATATAGGTCGATCTGCATCGAAATAAAGTCAGATAGAAAATGGGTGCAGAGAAACCTTGAAACAAAACATATGCTGCAATAATGAACAAACGAAACTAAGCCATGCTACCAAAATGAACGGTTATTTTAACTAAACAGTTATGGATGACTTGACAAATGATTCCAATTTGGATTATATTCAAGTTCAACTTTTTTGCTATAGTGTTTTCTCTCACATAAAAAAGTTTTGAGTTGTGATTTGAGATGTGAAAAGAACGCACTAATTTCTCTCTTGCTATATCATGCAGGAGCAAGATTCATAATTATAATTTTTTTCTGCTCCGTGAAATAAATTGCGAAAATAAGTGATGAATATTTATTTTCGCAGGACCTAACTCTGAAGGAAGCTGAGACTATAGCTCTTTCTATTCTGAAACAAGTTATGGAAGAGAAGGTAAATCACTAGATCAAGCATTAACTCTATTGATCCCTTGGTTTTTTTTTTTTTTTTTTTTTTTTTTTTTTTTTTTTTTTCAATGGCCTTGAGTTATTGAGTTTGATTGGGTTTTTGTGTGCGTTACCTTACAGGTGACACCAAACAATGTTGATATTGCAAAAGTGGCTCCGACATATCATTTGTACACCCCTTCCGAGGTTGAAGCCGTCATCAGTCGCCTATAAGTCCCACCGGATTACCATGAGTGATTCACGCCGCTTAATTCCTATCAAAGCCATTCTCGTCTTTGTTTTTATTAACTGCTGGGAATTAAGATCTCCATTTGTTTGTGATGGCATTTAACAAGAAGTGATATGTTGTGGCAGATTTTTAGAAGTGATCGACTTTTGGACAGTTGGAAAACGCAAAAACGAAAGAATGGAAATTGTCATTTACTTTTCTTGTTTGGAATGATGGGGTGAAAGAAAATTGGGTGAATATTTGAATGATTGCTTAACCAATTGTTTAATATCATTGGTTTGAAAATGAAAACAGATAGATAATTTGACAGTAACAATGGTTGTGTTTAGAATTGATCTCGTTTTTATTTTTCACTTTTTTTTTATAAAAATAATAACGTTTTTAAAATGGCGTTTGGTGCAATAAAGATAAAAAATAAATACGAAAATGATTTTTGAGTTTAGTGTAAAATAAGATAAATAAAAAATGATTTTTTGATAAAATTACTATACGCATTTTTAAAAATAATTTTTGTCTAAGATTAAAAATGTTTTTATTTTTATTTTTATATAAAAAATAAAATTATTTTAAAACGAATTCTAAACGCGCTTAATGTTTTCTCCATAAATCTTGACACTTTGAGATGGATTAGAAAAGATGGGTTCTTTTAGTTCTATATACTATTTTTACTTCAAAATTCTCCCAGTATTTTCTTTCCTTCCACTTTTTTTATCTACCAAACATGGTGAAAGTAAGTTTTCATGTCTTGAAGTTATGCATGGATTGCCTTTCAAGCTCTTGAAAAGCATGGTGTCTTTCATATCTTAGGGTTTCGTTTTTTGTTTTTTGTTTTGTTTTGTTTTGTTTTTAATTCGTTTCATTCCTTTTCAAAAGCCTTTTGTAGTTTGCTTAGTTTGACTTAAAATAAATATGAGAATTCACGGTAATTATGAGCTTCTGGAGTGTTTTCCTTTTGTTTGCGCAAACATATCAAGTAAGTTCAACAGTAACGTATTTAGTATTGTATTTAATTTTACTTTAAACTAAGGATTAATTACAAGTTTAATTTCAAACAGAGTTGTGTGAAAAAGTAAAATTCATATAACCGGCTCTAATTAAGTTGGGATTAAGACTTGTTGTTGTAAGGATTAATTACAAAAACTCCTCAGAACTATACTACTTGTAACGCTTTGCTCTCAATCTTTGAAACGTAAAATCCGTTCTCCTTGAACAATAGAATGCTAACAAAAAGCTCATTCCGTTAGATTTTTTTAACGAAAATTCACATTTAATTTGTTATTTTGGAGTACTTTAGTAGTTTTATACTTCAAAATTTAATTTGAATTTAAAACTAATTTAAATTTGAACTTTTAATTATGATACATCCGTTATTGATTGAATGTAAATTAAAAGTTTTATCAATCTTTTTTCGTAGAATAAAAAGACTTATGAAGTTTTTTTTAATATTTAAATTTGTTTAAATTCAAATTCAATTCTAAACCAAAGAATTATCAAAATACCCTCAAGTTGCACGAGTTATGAAAAACTAAAGCAAAAAGAATATAGAGGCAATTAAGCAAGGAACATATCTCACTTCTGGTTGTCGTATTGCAACAAGTTTGTAGCGAGACAACCAGAGAATAAAGACGACAGACTTCTTTATAACTAAAGGCAAACTCGAGAATAAAGAATGACTTTTCTTCTTTAACAAACATCTCAAAACTTTTGAACAAGAACATTGAATTAAAGCAAAAGAAGTCGATACTTGTCTTCAAAGTTGTGTAATATGTTACGAAGATGCAACTTAATGTACGTGTATTGTTGCCTTATTGATAGTTGCTGCAAAGTTTGTATCCTATTCTCATATCATTCCCAATTCTCGCAAAGCTTCTGACAATTTCTCAAAGCTAACCATGGAGGTTGTTTATGGCATAGCTGTGGAAGTGTTGAAGAGGGTAGCTGGTTTTGCCGACGAAAAGATTAGCTTGGCATGGGGCATGAAAGACGACCTAAAGAAGCTTGAGGAGACCATGTCCACTCTCGAAGCTGTGCTCTTAGATGCCGAGGAGCAGCAAGAGGAAAACAAAGAAATAGAAGTCTGGTTGAGGCGGCTTAAGGGTGTCTTCCTTGATGCTTGGGACGTGCTGGATGAATATGAGTGTGAACTGCTCAGAAGAGAAGTGGTGAAGACACATGGAAGCATTGGTAGAAAGGTACGCCGTTTCTTCTCGCACTCCAATCCACTTGCGTTTAGCTTTAGCATTGCTAACCAAATTAAGGCGATAAGGCAAAAGTTAGATAATGTTGCTAAAGATAGGAGTAATTTCCATCTAAAAGAACATCATCAGGATGGAAGGCAAGTGCGGAGGGAGATGGAATCTTCCTTCGTAAGGCCTTCGGAAGTTATTGGTAGAGAAAGTGACAAAGATAAGATCGTGAAGTTATTGATGCAAAAAGACAACAATGATAGTATCTCTGTTATACCGATAATAGGAGTTGGGGGTCTAGGAAAGACTGCGCTTGCCAAGTTAGTGTACAATGATGACAAAGTTACTGAGAAGTTTGATTTAAAACTATGGGTGTGTGTGCAACAAGATTTTAATGTCACTGAACTGACAAGAAAAATTCTTATATCTTCTATCAGTGCAACTAATACTGTACATCAAATATTGAAGCAAACAAGGGATATTAGTAATTTGTCTATAGATCAGTTGCAATTGTTCTTGCAAAGCATTTTGAAGGACAAAAAGGTTTTTCTTGTACTAGATGACGTATGGAATGAAGATCGCGGTAAGTGGAACGAGGTGAGAGATTTGCTGTCGTCAGTGTGTGCTATGGGGAGCAAAGTCATAGTTACAACACGCAATACTCAAGTAGCATCCATCATGGGCACAACTCCGACACATCATTTGGAATGTCTCTCTAGGGAGGATTCTCTGTCTTTATTTTTCAAATATGCATTTGTAGATGAACAAGAGGCTGCACGATTTCCAAAACTAATAGATATTGGCAAGCAAATTGTACAAAAGTGTGGAGGGCTTCCTTTGGCATTGAAGACTTTGGGGAGCTTGCTTTGCTCAAAGACAGATGAAGGTGAATGGATATATGTGAGGGATAGCGAGATATGGGAGTTGAAGTGAGAGCAAACTAATCCTATTTTATCTGCACTGAAATTAAGCTACAGTACAATGTCTCCGTCCTTAAAGCAATGCTTTGCTTATTGTTCTCTTATTCCAAAGAACAATCGAACGAATGACTCGGACATGATCAGGATATGGATGGCATTGGGCATCATTCACTCACGTAGTGACAAAATGGAGTTGGAAAGTATTGGGAAATTGCTTTTCAAAGAGCTTTGCGGCAGATCTTTCTTTCAATATCTTGACGATGCCGAGCAATATTACAATTTATTTCAGCGGTTTGAAATGCACGATTTAGTTCATGATCTTGCAACTTCAATCATCCGACATGAGTTTGCCAAAATAGATTCCAACACTAAAACTGCCCCAAATGACAGAGTGCGGCATTTGAGGATATTGTTGAAGGATGGCCATGGTGAAAGCATCGTAACAATCGTGCAGAAATTACAAAAAGTGCGGAGTATTTTTGTTGCTAAAGAAATGGGTGAGGAGCCCAATATTGAGGAGTCCTTCCTTTTAACATGCATCTCAAGATTCAAATACATGCGACTGTTGCATTTAGGTGGTTTATGTTTTGACGTGCTGCCAAGTTCAATTGGTGCTTTCAAGCATTTGAGATGTCTGGACTTAACTGGAAACAAAAAGATCAAAAAACTGCCCAATTCAATTTGCAAGCTGCAAAGTTTGCAAACTCGGTACCTCTATGGGTGTTCAGAGCTTGAGGAGTTACCAAGAGATATAAGAAACTTGGTCAGTCTCAGAACTCTCTTTATAACCACAAAAGAGACCTGTCTTTCTGAGAATGGAATTGAATGCTTGAGATCTCTTCGATTTTTGTTTATTACTGAATGTAGAAATTTGAGATCTTTGCCGCAAGATATGAGATGTTGCACATTGCATACTCTGTTTGTATATGAATGTCAACAACTTGAGTTGGCGAGCGGACCCGATGAAGTAATCGACAACCAGTTGAGTCTTCAAACATTGATTATTTGTAAATTGCCACAGACGACAGCTTTACCCAAGTGGCTAGAAGGCGCTGCTGACACTCTACAACTTGTGGTTGTTAAAGATTGTTGCAAATTAGCCACATTGCCTAAGTGGCTGCCAAACCTCACAACACTTGAGACGCTCGCGATGTTTGATTGTCCGAATTTGTCTTCTCTGCCTGAGGGGATGGAGCGGCTCACATCCCTAACACGTTTGAGAATTAAAGGTTGCGATGCATTGGAGGAGAGATGCAAACGTGACATTGGTGAGGATTTTCCAAAGATTGCTCATGTTCCATACTCTTCTATTGGTTTCTAATCTGATGAGGACTAGGTACGCCTTCACATATATGTTTTATTTTCTATTATTTATAGTTAGATAAACCTTTTTCTTCATTTTTTAAACGATTCAGTCACTTTGAAATAATTCAGTCACTTAGATAAACCTTTTTCTTCGTATATATGCAGTTCTCGTATATATGCAGTTTTCCTCAACAATTGATCAGTCGTCAGAGTTGTTAAATTTGAAGTATCAAGAATAGTTTGTGACTTGTCGTGTGTTATATCTATCTGTGTGTATATGTAAACTTACTCATACATATCTCCTTGACCAATAATATCTGTAAACTTACTCTTACATATCTGTAAACTTACTCATACTTTTCTGATGGATGTAATTTGGAATGTCAATGGGGGAGGGGCAAATGGTGCCCCGCACTGCCCCGTTTGGGATTATGGGTTCTGGGTCCTGACCGCC
Organism: Morus indica; assembly: GCA_029231665.1. Lineage (NCBI taxonomy): Eukaryota > Viridiplantae > Streptophyta > Magnoliopsida > Rosales > Moraceae > Morus > Morus indica. Next base: position 19,154,099 of record JACAGA010000006.1, read on the forward strand.
GCGCCCCACGACCGGAACTCACTTCGTTTCCATTTTTTAAAAAGGAGCAAAAAGAAAAAAAAAAAAGAGAAACATTCAGACTTTAAATCCGCCCCATTTATATTAAAAAAAAAACCCCTTAAAAATCCTACCCCTTAAAAAAAACCCTTAATCAAATCCTTCACACTTTCATTCCTCCTCTTCTCCCCTAATTCATAATTCAAATTCTCAAACATCCTATCCCTAACTCTCTCTCCTTACCTTCTCCAGTTAATTATATTTTGATTTACCTTTTAAAGTTGAAAAAAAAATAACATACTTGTTTTGGTGTATTTTGCGGCTTTGACAAAAATTACTTTTGAGTCATGAGGATCTTGACAAAGTTTGAAATCTTTTGTTTGTTAATTTGTGTTGATTTTAATTAGTCTCCTACTAATAAAAGAGGAAAATTAAGAAGTTTCATGTTTTTGAAAACTACTAATTAGTGATTACAAGTGTTGGTTATTATATTGTATATCTTTCCAACTTAAAATTCATACATCATATAGTTTGTACCTTATTTAGCTTATCTATCGCTTTTTTCTATAATTATCTTTGGCAGGAATATTTACGTTGTGCAATGATCAAAATCCTAATAAAAAGAAAACTTTAGTAATTAAACATGTAGGGAAAAACAACCGTTCTAGTAGTAGCATAGCATGTGTATTATCGAATTAGTAAACTGATACTGTATTAGATAATACCAAATAGTCATACGCTCTTAAAAAAAAAAACACACCCTAAGTGTGTTGCATTTGTTTTTTAAAACATAAAACACCTTTTAAACTTTACCAAATAAGTCAAAAGAAAAAAGAAAAAAAAATCAAATATAGTATTTTGTTTAACATAAGCATCATCTGAAAAAGGGCTAAAAAAGAAAAAAAAATGAGTACCTTGAGGTTGGAATATATTTTGTTGACGGTAAAAACTAGTCAATAGATTAATAATAGGTTTTCTGTGATTTATGCTCAGATCAAATAAACTTAACGTGAATAATCAGAAAAGAAGCAAAATCAACACAAGGATTTTATAGTGGTTCACTCCAATGTAGAGCTACGTGCACTGAGTTTTTCACTATTCGTAGCAGAGAAAATACAAGTTATGGGAAAGGGTGTTCAATAATCCAGCCCCCTTTCAGCCCATTCTTCCTGCTTATATACATCATGTCGTTTCTGCCACTTATCAATCATCTAATCAAATTTCGTTTTATCTTCACCATACTCTAGAACAGTAATCTCTGATCACTGAGATTTTAACCAATCTGCCTGACGTTCTCTACCAGCTTCACCACATACTCTGCATGCATTTAATGCACGTTAAATCTTGGTACAGTTGAACTTCAATATGGATGTGGGTGGGTTCGTCGCCTTCGGCTCTTTGGAAGCGCTCTTCGTTCATGGCCAGTGAAGCATTCGTCTCCATGGTGTGGCCTTTTTCCCTTCTAATCAACTCCTTCAGTGGGGTTGTTTGACTGCTATGGGTTGACGTTCATCAAATGCACTCTACCGTCACTCCGTATCTTTATGTCTTAATAATTTTATGTTTTAGCCACACCACGTGGCACCCAACCATTGTCTCATGTGGGGCTTGAGATTTTACCCCTCAACATATTTGTTCTCAATGAGGAAGCCATAAAATGTTCTACAAACACTCCAGAGATGTTAGTAAGTAATATTTTTGTCTCGTTCATTTCGCAGATTCGAGTTTTCAATTCGAGTTGAGATGTGACATTTTTTTAGAGCTTTTCACTGTAACAAAAAAAGTTAGATGTTGTATTTTTTTTGAACTTTTTATTGTAGAAACCTAAAACTAAAAACTCGAATCGGTAAAATGAACGAGGCCTTAAATTCACTAATCACTAGTCACTATTGCTTAATAACGTACGACAATAACTCTCTTTGCCGCTATAAATGCTTTTATTTTATTACATGACAATTATTACTCATTTAAATCCGACGTAAGGGATACGGCCCCAATTAAAATTCTAGACTTCCAAATGACGAAAATGACAGGAAGAAAAATCTCTCTTTAATTCGCTCAAAAAAAAAAAAAAAATCTTTCTTTAATGTCTTTTGGAAGCGACATCAATTATGCCAATTAAAGGTCATGATTATCAAAAAAAAAAAAAAGAGTAAATAATTGACATCAATTAATTGCAGAAAATAGGATTAATTCATCTTTACTCATGCACTTCACAGTAGTACAGACTGTCCGGATCTGTGCTATACATGCATTAATTTGTTACGAAAAAGAAAAAAGAAAAAAGATTTTTTTGGCACAATTTTTTCCTAAATTAAATTGCTCTCTAAACTTTTAAATTTGGCAAGTTAACTTCTAAACTTGTAAATTTATTACAATATGCCTTAACTAACTAAATTTACTCAAATTTTTATAACTTTAAGGGATTAAAAGTTAATATTTAAAATATTTTGTGTTACATTTGAATTAAATTTAAAATTTTAAGTTTTTTTGGCACTAATTTAACATAATTATCGTCAAAATATGACATATTACAAAAACTTTACAAATTGAAAGAATAACTTAACAAAATAAAAATTTAAGAATCAATTTATTAAATCACCACAAATATAGGGGACAAATATGTTAAAAACCTAAAAGAAAATGACATCCAAGTACCAACGAACAAGTTATCAGGTACTGGAATAATAACATTGGGTAGCAGATTTGGTACGTTGAAAACTTTTTATGTCCTCCAACAAAAACAGAAAAAACCTTAAGAGACTTTTGAACAGAAAAGAAGCCTTTTCTCTGAGCATAAAAGAAGTTTGTATGTCTTAAAGTTATGCACTTAGGCACTTTTGAAGCTTGGAGCCCTTAAGCATGGTTGGCTAACGTTTTTGCTCAAGTATTTACCGGACATAAGATGGATGTGGCGATTCTCCCAAATCATGTAGATGCTTAGAATATATATCATTGCGAATCCATACACTCACAGGACAGTGCAACATTAGCACTAACTCCCTATGGTAAATAAAGTGAATAGCATAATAGCTCAGTTTGTTCGGCGGTTGGTGACGGGGATGAGTGTGGCGTTTCCAAACTACCACCAATTGAATATGTTCTGTAAAGTTTATATATCTATACATGTACTGAAATGCGAGTCGCTTTGCAAAGTGTGTTGTGTTTCCAACAATGTAATAGTTTTAGTTTCAATATGAAGGAAAAATCCCACCTAAGTACATGCGCGGAAGCGTTTATAGTGGTGTTGAATCATATCTCTAATTTGACACAGGTACAGAATTCATCCTAGAATTAACTAATTAATGAAGTACACGTGATCGTAATATGTCTATATCATTTTATTTTATTTTATTTTTTAGTTTGTCAATCTGTTTTGTTTGCTTTACTTGTTAAATGAAAACTAAAATTTTACTTGTGTATACAATGGCCCACTCACTAAATTAATGAATCAATCACAATTTACTTGTATATATTAGGAAATACGTATTCGATGTCCGCAATAATGAAGTTATTAATTATGCACCATTTTAGAGCATAAAACCAGTCGGAGACAATATGAGATTTAATAATTATTTATTTTGACTAAACATTTATTGTATTTATTAGCCTTCTATAAAATTTGCTGGCTTCGTCATTATGCCTCAAACAATTAAAAGATTAAATATATATACAACAATTTAATAATTGACGGTTTGATTGTCAAAATTAAAAGATTAAATACTAAAAGTTATCACTTAATATAAGTTTGTAAACTATTTATATGTGTTTTTCTTTTTTCTCTAATAAATGATATAAAGAACAAAGATTAAAAAAAAAAGTCAGAGAAAGAGCAAATTCAATGAAAACGTAATTAAGAGCATGGTCTCAAAATTTGTAAAATTTTTTAGTGTCAGTGGGTACAACAAAAGAGAATAAAAAATTTGGACTCGTATTTTTTAACACCAGTGGGATATATTCCGTGTTCTTTCCTCCACGCGGTCTGATCGATCGTTTAACGCAAGTGGCATATATAATTTATTTATGTTTAGTGTTGACAGTTTTTTAATCTAAAAACGATGGTTAAGCACATGTGTGCCGCTCTACTTCTACGTAAGAATCTAGAGAGAGGAAAGGATTTTTTTTTTTTGGCTGGAAAGAGGAATACTTAAGAGAGCGTTCTAGAGAGAGAGAGAGAGAGAGAGAGAGAGAGAAAGAGAGAGAGAGAGAAAGAGTGAGTTCTATCTGTTTGACCCATGGTCTGTTGATTTCTGGTTTATATAAACGTTGTTTGTTTGTTATATGGGCTTATGGCTATGATGTTATTCTGAAGTTCTAATAGAATAAAATCTTTCATTTTGTTGCTATTTCTTTGCATTACAGAGTTCTATTGATAGAAGGAAGATCTGAGCCTAATTTGAAGACTTTCCTTTATCTCTGTCCCCAAAGGTGCCTCCGAGTACGATCTCCATTAGTAAGTCCAAACCTTTTGAAGACCTTTGAAATTCTTTTATTATTTTTATTTTTTGCCTTTTTCTTTTCTCTCATATTCATGAAAATGAAATTCTAGAGATAACCAGATGGGATTTCAGTTGAAATTTTGCTTAATCTTTAAAATATTCAGAATTTTATTTGTTTGATCAGATCTTGTTAGTTTGGCTTGTTACAAAAAATTAAATCTTGCTTAATAAGTCATAATTCGGATTTTTTTTTTTTTTTTTGCTTTACAAGTTCCAGTTTCAGTCGTATTTTTTTAGAACTTAGAAGATTTAAGGTGAGTTTGAGATTATTGTGCTTTAAAAAAAATCACCAGGTTGTTCTTTTACAACGAAATTCAGAAAAAATTTGAATTTGAGTTATAGTTTTATTCAAGTTCATGATATTTTTTTATTTATTTTATTTTATTTTAGTAAAATTTGAGTTTAAACTCGAGTTTGAGACTAAACTCGAGTGAAGTTTCCCCTTCAACTCGAGTTCATAAATTTGAAGTCAAGTTAATGAACAATATTTTTCTTATTTTTAAAAATATCATAACTTTTTCATTTTAATTCTGATTGAGATGATTTTTTTTTTCTTTGCATTCACAATGAAAAGATGAATAAAACCCCACTTATACACTATATTAAAAATTTTCATCACCATTGAGTTTTTATTAATATACTATCTAAATATAAATTTAAGTTTTGACTCACTCAAACACAAACTCAAATAGATTCTCAATTCAAATCATAACTTAAATCTGCACATTTAAACACAAACTCAAGTTATAACTTTAACTTAATCTATAAATCAAACTCAAGTTAAAATCATCACTAAAGTCACCCTAACTAAAAAATACAAAAGAATATCCCTACTTTTATTTAAAACACAATCAGAATCTAAAAATTATAAAATTTTAACTTCTCGAAATAATTTTAAAACTGCATTAGTTTTTGTACAAAGTGCTTTTTAACCTTTTAACTAAACACTTTAGTTGCATAAATTTTTATGGAAAGTTTTTTGGAGTTATTAAAAAAATCTCAAACACACCTAGATTATTCTAACGAAGCGCGTTTTTTTTAAAAAAAATTATAATCAACTGCGGTACATTCCATCTTCTTTCCTTCACCTGGTCTTATCGATCGTTTAATGCCAGTGGGATATATAATTTATTTATGTTTAGTGTTGACAGTTTTTTAATCTAAAAAGGATGGTTAAGCACATGTGTGCCGCTCTACTTCCAAGTAAAAACCTAGAGAGACGAAAGCATTTATTTATTTATTTCGTTCACTTCGCTGATTCGAGTTGAGATTTGATTTTATGTGAGAGCTTTTGACTGTAACAAAAAAGTTAGATGTGATTGTTTGTGAGAGCTTTTTACTGTAGCAAAACTCGAATTCTAAACTCAAATAAGCGAAGTGAACGGAGCCTTATTTTTTTTTGCTAGAAAGAGGAAAGGAATACTTAAAAGAGAGCGTTCTAGAGAGAGAGAGAGAGAGAGAGAGAGAGAGAGAGAGAGAGAGAGAGAGAGAGAGAGAGAGAGAGAGAGAGAGAGAGAGAGAGAGAGTGGGTTCTATCTGTTTGACCCATGGTTTGTTACTAATTACCCAGCAATAAAACTACTTACAAAGACAAAAGTATTTTAAAAAAATGCTCATTATACACCCCACTTTAAAAAAGAATTAATCCATTCTAAAAGCTTTTGTGCCTTACTTTTTTTTCGTAAAAAAACATGAGTGATTTCGTCATCCTTCAAGATTTTTGTTTTGTTTTTGTTTTTTAATTCAATTCTTGTTGTTTTCTGTACACGAGTTAACACTCTTTGAAACTATTCCGATTGCAGTCTGCCTTCCTTTCTTCTTTTTGATTTTCTTTTTTGACTTATGGTAATGAAGCATTCCTGTATATAGCTATGAGAGACTGTATTACCTTCCCCAGAGAGCTTGGTCTTAGATATCTCATTATAGAAGAAAGTTATGAACATTTTATTAAAGAAAAATAATCTAATTTAATTGTAAGGATTTTTATTTTGAAATTTTAATTAAGAAGAGTGTAACAAATAGAATGAGGTGGTATGAGAATATAAGATGATTTCGTTGGAAGGATTTTTTTGAATTTTTAAGAGGGTGTAACAAGAAGATTGATTGGTGGTTTAAGAATGTGTGTGCGAAAAGAAGAATGAAAGGTGTCAAGCATCCTTCACAATAAATCACATATCAAATTGAGACGTCAAAAATTAGATAGTTGATTTTTAAGTCCAAAACTAGAGCTTCTTATACTAGCACCTCCTTTTGTTAATACTAAAAATAACATATATATATATATATATATATATATAAATAGATGAAAAATGCTGTTTTAACCCCGTTCAGCCATACAAAAGAAAAACCCTATATAATCAAACAAATAAGGTGAGATGATTCTTACTTATTTTTTTAGTTAATTCTCAAGCGGTTAAAATCATACTTTCACACTCCAATGCATCAGAAAAAGGAAGTTTTTTGTTCCTTTCCTCCCACAAACTCCATTTTCCCCCAAAAAAGCACTAACTCTCTAATTTTCCTAAAACACAATAATAATTCTCCCAAACACATATCACATAGTCTAAAAATTCATCTATTTATTTTAAAATGATCGTGAAATCTTTTTATGACCATGCTTAATTCTCGCTGCACCTTTCTCCTATAATGATCCTGCTCGGTTGAAGAAAAGTAGGAAAACTATAAAGTTACAATATGAATAAATGTAAAGATCTGTCAGACAATTGGTTGTACCTCACTGGCTTGCACGCGTGATGAAAAAACTATCTTACTTCTGGTTATCGTATTGCTACAAGTTTAGCGAGACAACCAGAGAATAAAGACGACATGCTTCTTTATAACTAAAGGCAAACTAGAGAATAAAAAATGACTTTTCCTCTTTAACAAACATCTTAAAACTTTTGAACAAGAACATTGAATTAAAGAAAAAGAAGTCGATACTTGTCTTCAACGTTGTGCAATATGTCAGGAAGATGCAACTTAATGTATGTTTATTGTTGCCATATTGATAGTTGCTGAAAAGTGTGTATCCTATTCTCATATCATTCCCAATTCTCGTAATGCTTCAGACAATTTCTCAAAGATAACCATGGAGATCGTTTATGGCATTGCTGTGGAAGTGTTGAAGAGGGTAGCTGGTTTTGCCGACGAAAAGATTAGCTTCGCATGGGGAATGAAAGATGACCTAAAGAAGCTTGACGAGACCATGTCCACTCTTGAAGCTGTGCTCTTAGATGCCGAGGAGCAGCAGCAAGAAAACAAAGAAATAGAAGTCTGGTTGAGGAGGCTTAAGGATGCTTCCTTGATGCTTGGGACGTGCTGGATGAATATGAGTGTGAACTACTCAGAAGAGAAGTGGTGAAGAGACATGGAAGCATTGATAGAAAGGTACGTCGTTTCTTCTCGCGCTCCAATCCACTTGCGTTCCGCTTGAGCATTGGTAATCAAATTAAGGCGATAAGACAAAAATTAGATGATGTTGCCAAAGATAAGAGTAATTTCCATCTAAAAGAACATCATCAGGATGCAAGGCCAGTGCAGTGGGAGATGGAATCTTCCTTTGTAAGGCCTTCGGAAGTTATCGGTAGAGAAAGTGACAAAGATAAGATCGTGAAGTTATTGATGCAAAAAGACAACAATGATAGTATCTCTGTTATACCGATAATAGGAGTTGGGGGTCTAGGAAAGACTGCACTTACCAAGTTAGTGTATAATGATGACAAAGTTACTGAGAAGTTTGATTTAAAACTATGGGTGTGTGTGCAACAAGATTTTAATGTCACTGAACTGACAAGAAAAATTCTTATATCTTCTATCAGTGCAACTAATACCGTACATCAATCATTGAAGCAAACAAGGGATATTAGTAATTTGTCTATTGATCAGTTGCAATTGTTCTTGCAAAGCATTTTAAAGGACAAAAAGGTTTTGCTTGTAGTCGATGACGTATGGAATGAAGATCGCGGTAAGTGGAACGAGGTGAGAGATTTGCTGTCGGCAGTGTGCGCTATTGGGAGCAAAGTCATAGTTACAACACGCAATATTCAAGTAGCATCAATCATGGGAACAACTTCAACACATCATTTGGAATGTCTCTCTAGGGAGGATTCTCTCTCTTTATTTTTCAAATATGCATTTGTAGATGAACAAGAGGCTGCACGATTTCCAAAACTAAAAGATATTGGCAAGCAAATTGTACAAAAGTGTGGAGGGCTTCCTTTGGCATTGAAGACTTTGGGGAGCTTACTTTGCTCAAAAACAGATGAAGGTGAATGGATATATGTGAGGGATAGCGAGATATGGGAGTTGAAGCGAGAGCAAACTAATCCTATTTTATCTGTACTGAAATTAAGCTACAGTACAATGTCTCCGTCCTTAAAGCAATGCTTTGCTTATTGTTCTCTTGTTCCAAAGTACAATCGAGGGATTGACTTTGACATGATCAGGATATGGATGGCGTTGGGCATCATTCACTCACGTAGTGACAAAATGGAGTTCGAAAGTATTGGGAAATTGCATTTCAAAGAGCTTTGCGGCAGATCTTTCTTTCAATATCTTGACGATGCCAAGGAAACGTTCAATTTAATTCAGGATTTTGAAATGCACGATTTAGTTCATGATCTTGCAACTTCAATCATCCGACATGAGTTTGCCGAAATAGACTCCAACACTAAAACTGCCCCAAATGAGAGAGTGCGGCATTTGAGGATATTGTTGAAGGATGGCCATGATCAAAGCATCGTAACAATCGTGCAGAAATTAGAAAAAGTGGGGAGTATTTTTCTCGCTAAAGAAATGGGTGAAGAGCCTAATATTGAGGAGTCCTTCCTTTCCTCATGCATCTCAAGACTCAAATACTCGCGACTGTTGTATTTAGATGGTTTATGTTTTGAGGTGCTGCCAAGTTCAATTGGTACTCTCAAGCATTTGAGGTCTCTGAACTTAAGTGGAAACAAAAAGATCAAAAAACTGCCCAATTCAATTTGCAAGCTGCAAAGTTTGCAAACTCTGTACCTCAATGGGTGTTCAGAGCTTGAGGAGTTACCAAGAGATATAAGAAACTTGGTCAGTCTCAGAACTCTCTACATAACCACAAAAGAGACCTGTCTTTCTGAGAATGGAATTGGATGCTTGAGATCTCTTCGACTTTTGTTTATTACTGAATGTAGAAACTTGAGATCTTTGCCGCAAGATATGAGATGTTGTACCACATTACTTACTCTGGTTGTAGATGAATGTGAGCAACTTGAGTTGGCGAGCGGACCCGATGAAGTAATCAACAACCAGTTGAGTCTTCAAACATTTCTTATGAATGAATTGCCACGGACGACAGCTTTACCCCAGTGGCTACAATGCGCTGCTGAGACTCTACAACATTTAATTGTTTGTGATTGTTGCGAATTAGGCGCATTGCCAGAGTGGTTGCCAAACCTCACAAAACTTGAGACGCTTGTGATTATTGATTGTCCGAATTTGTCTTCTTTGCCAGAGGGGATGGAGCGGCTCACGTCCTTAACACGTTTGGAAATTAAAGATTGCGATGCATTGGAGGAGAGATGCAAACGCGACATTGGTGAGGATTGGCCAAAGATTGCTCATGTTCCAAACTCTTCTATTGGTTTCAAATCTGATGAGGACTAGGTACGCCTTCACATATATGTTTATTTTGTATTATTTATAGTTAGATAAACCTTTTTCTTCGTTTTTTAAACGATTCAGTCACTTTGAAATAATTCAGTCACTTAGATAAACCTTTTTCTTTGTATATATGCTGTTCTCTTGTATTGAAAAAAGTGAATTTGAAATTGTTATCCTCTCTATTTTCACTTTTCTGAAAAGTGAGTATGTGCTATTCTTTCTTCGAATTTTGTTACTACCACCATCATGTAAGTAGTCCAAAAGTTAAAGATTGATTATCTCTTCATTTCATCTGAAATAACTTTGTTCATATATATGCAGTTCTCTTGTACGCTTTGGGAAAGAAGCCTGCAGCTACTGAAATCCTCAATGATCGGTTGCCAAAGTTGGTGCTAAATTTGAAGTATAAGCAATAGTTTAATTGTGATTTGTCATTTCTTTCAGTATATCTATCAGTGTGTCTCTATAAACTTATTCATGCACGTCTCCTTCACCGACAACTAAAGTAATTTGTGTGTGCTTTTCTGATGAATTTGAACATGTGAAGACCATATCTATATATATAAGTATTATAGAATGCTTATGAGTTGTTAATAAGAATTGGTTTTATAATGTTAACTACAACTATTGATACTGCTTATGCAGATTGTTTATAAGAAGAGGATCTGACGTTCATCCTTAGGAATTTAAAAGAGAGGGAGAGACTAACTAATTAATACTCCTATTTTTTTTTTTCTTTTTTTATGGAATTAATACTCCTATTTCAGTTCTCTTTCTTTTCTTCTTTCTTTCGTTTTTTGTCATTTTCTTCTAGCAACTTTTTCTAGACATTTTTTTTAACGTTCGAATTCATTTCTTCTATTTTTATTTTTATTTTTTTATTTTTAAATCGTTACATGTGTAGTACATACTATTTTTATTATGACAGTTTATTCTTCTGCAATATTTATTGGTCATTTTCACAAAAAATAAGAGAAAACAATCATTCTAGTAGTAGCATGTGTATTATCAAATTAGTGAATTGATACCGTATTAAATAATACTAAAGAGTTATAGACACTTAAAAAAGAAAAAAAAAAAAAAACTCCCTAAGTGTGTTGCACTTGTTTTTTAGAACATAAAATACCTTTTAAACTTTACTAAATATGTCAAAAGAAAAAACAACAAAACAAAAAATCAAACATAGTATTTTATGAAACATAAGCATCATCTGACAAAAAAAAAAAAAATAATAAGTACCTCGAGGTTGGAATATATTTGTTCTCAATGACGAAGCCATAAAATGTTCTACAAACACTTCAGGTTAGTAAGTAACATTTTATGTCCTCCAACAAAAACAGAAAAAAAGCCTTAATGACTTTTGAAGAGAAAAGAAGCCTTTTCTCTGAGCATAAAGGAGGTTTTTATGTCTTAAAGTTATGCACTTAGCTTTTGAAGCTTGAAGCCCATAAGCATCGTTGGCTGACGTTTTTGCTTAAGTATTTACCGGACATTCTCCCAAATCATGTAGATGCTTAGAATATATATCATTGCGAATCGATACACTAACAGGAAAGTGCAACATCAGCACCAACTCCCTATGGCAAAGAAAGTGAAAATGCGTTTGGTATAAAAAAAAATGTGTGTGAAAATACGTTTTTAATCTCAGACAGATATTATTTTTAAAAATACGTTTAGTAGTTTTATCAATAAATTATTTTCAGTATAAAAAAATACATTATTGTCTCTCGAGCAAAGAGAGAGAGAGAAGAAAACAAAAATAAAAAAAGAAAAACGACTAAAAGTCATTTTTCATATCTTTGTCATTTTACACTAAATTAAAAAATCGTTTTCATTTACATTTTTTATCTTTATTGCGCCAAATGCCATTTTGAAAACGTTTCCATTTTTTCTTTCTTAAAAAACGTGAAAAATAAAAACGATATCAATTCTAAACACAGCCAATGAAGTACACATGATCGTAATATGTCTATAACATTTTATTTTATTTTTTGGTTTGTCAATCTGTTTTGTTTGCTTTACTTGTTAAATGAAAAGTAAAATTTTACTTATGTGTATTGAGAAAGACATATACAATGGCCCAATAAATTAATGAATGAATCACAATTTACTTGTATATATTAAGAAATACATATTCGATGTCCCTAATAATGATGTTATTAATTATGCAGTATTTTAGAGCATAAAACCAGTCGGAGACAATATGAGATTTAATAATTATTTAGTTTGACTAAACATTTATTGTAGTTATTCGCCTTCTCTGATAAAATTTGCTGGCTTCGTCACTATGCCTCAAACAATTAAAAGATCAAATATATATAACAATTTAATAATTGACTGTATGATTGTCTAAATTAAAAGATTAAATACTAAAAGTTATCACATAATACAAATTTGGAAACCATTTATGTGTGTGTTTTTCTTTTTTCTCTGAATGAATGAAATAAAGAACAAAGATTAAAAAAAAAAAGTTAAAGAAAGAACAAATGAACAAATTCAATAACAACATAATTAGGAGTATGGTATCCTTTTAATTAGGCGAGTTTAACATTACTGTACTTTTAAGAAACTCACTATTTTTACTTAAAACAGAAGTAGAATAAATTTTAACTTCTCCCATACAAATTTTAACTTCTCCAAATAATTTTAAAACTGCATTAGTTTTTGTACAAAGTGCTTTTTAACCTTTTAACTAAACACTATAGTTGCATAAATTTTTATGGAAAGTGTTTTTTGGAGCTATTAAAGAAATCTCAAACACACCTAGATTATTCTAACGAAGCGCGTTTTTTTTTTTAATTTATAATCAGCTGCGGTACATTCCATCTTCTTTCCTCCACCCGGTCTGATCGATCGTTTAACGCCAGTGGGATATATAATTTATTTATGTTTAGTGTTGACAGTTTTTTAATCTAAAAACTATGGTTAAGCACATTAGAGAGATTAAGCCCACATCTGTTGTTCTACAACTGGTTGATGATTCATTAAGAGACCACGAGGAATAGTGGAAGACGTTTTGTTGAAAGTCGACAAGTTTTATTAACTCGTAGACTTTCTTATCTTAGATACACAATTCGTGGTGAATATGGAGTCATCCATTCCCATCATTCTAGGAAGACCTTTCCTTGTAAAAATAGTCTCATGAAAATATCTTTCGAGAATATGACATTTGAGGTGACCGGAGAAAAAACAAAAGCATGGAGAAAAAATGAGCATAGGATACTCAAATAATTCTTATATGTGTGTGTGTGTATGTATATATATATATATTTAAATATTTGCACAGACACCAGAGAGTTTTGTGATTAGGTAAAAAAAAATCGTGGTATAAAAATATATACGCATATATTATATTTGTGTGTATTACCACCAGTTGTGTGCTAGTTCCATTTCTGAGGCATTTTGCAAAGTCTTCAAACACCTTTGCATCTGAGGAGTTGGGTGCTAAACGCAGAAGATCTGTATCCATTAACGCATTAACTTAGTTACTATGCACTTTTAGTTGCAGCAGTCTTAAAAGCGAGAGGAAAGCATTTATTTATTTATTTATCTTTTGCTGGAAAGAGGAAAGGAATACTTAAAAGAGAGCGTTCTAGAGAGAGAGAGAGAGAGAGAGAGAGAGAGAGAGAGAGAGAGAAAGAGTGAGTTCTATCTGTTTGACCCATGGTTGTTGATTTCTGGTTTATATAAACGTTGTTTGTTTGTTATATGGGCTCATAGCTATGATGTTATTCTAAGTTCTAATAGAATAAAATCTTTCATTTTGTTGCTATTTCTTTGCATTACAGAGTTCTATTGATAGAAGGAAGATCTGAGCCTAATTTGAAGACTTTCCTTTCACTCTGTCCCCAAAGGTGCCTCCGAGTACGATCTCCGTTAGTAAGTCCAAACCTTTTGAAGACCTTTGCAATTCTTTTATTATTATTATTATTATTTTTTTATTTTTTATTTTCCCTCTCGTATTCATGAAAATGAAATTCTAGAGATAACCAGATGCGATTTCAGTCGAAATTTTGCTTAATCTTTAAAAAATTCAGAATTTTATTTGTTTGATCAGATCTTGTTAGTTTGACTTGTTACCACAATTCGGAATTTTTTTTTTCTTTATTGACCCCACACACTCTTTTTAATAAAAATTTTTATTACTAAAATGTCCAGCAATAAAATTACTTACAAATACGGACGCGTTTAGAATTCGTTTCAAAATATTTTTTTTTTTTTTTTTTTTTGTATATAACTTAAAATGAAAATATTTTCAATTTTAGATAGAAATCAATTTTGAAAAAGCGTTTAGTAGTCGGCCTTCCTTCTTCTTTATGATTTTCTTTTTTGACTTTCGGTAATGAAGCATTCCTGTATATATATATTTTTGTATATAACTTAAAATGAAAATATTTTCAATTTTAGATAGAAATCAATTTTGAAAAAGCGTTTAGTAGTCGGCCTTCCTTCTTCTTGTAGCTATGAGAGAATGCATTACCTTCCCCCGAGAGCTTGGTTTCAGAAATCTCATTATAGAAGAAAGTTATGAACATTTTATTAAAGAAAAATAATCTAATTTAATTGTAAGGATTTTTATTTTGAAATTTTAATTATGAAGAGTGTAACAAATAGAATGAGGTGGTCTGAGAATATAAGATGATTTAATTGGAAGAATTTTTTTGAATTTTTAAGAGGGTGTAACAAGAAGATTGATTGGTGGTTTAAGAATTTGTGTGCGAAATGTGGATTGAAGGGTGTCAAGCATCCTTCACAATAAATCACATATCCAATTGAGACGTCAAAAATTAGATAGATGATTTGAGTCCAAAACTAGAGCTTCTTATACTAGGACCTGCTTTTGTCAAGACTAAAAATAATATATATATATATATATATAGATGAAAAATGTTGTTTTAACCCTTGTGCAGCCAAAAAAAAAAAAAAACCTTTATAATCATTTTATTTTTTGCCCTTTTTTTTTTCCTCTCGTATTCATGAAAATGGAATTCTAGAGATAACCAGATGGATTTCAGTTGAAATTTTGCTTAATCTTTAAAAAATTCAGAATTTTATTTGTTTGATCAGATCTTGTTAGTTTGACTTGTTACGAAGAATTAAATCTTGCTTAATAAGTCATAATTCGGATTTTTTTTTCTTTTTTTTTGCTTACAAGTTCCAGTTTCATAGTATTGGCCCGACACT
The DNA here is from genome assembly GCA_029231665.1 of Morus indica. Lineage (NCBI taxonomy): Eukaryota > Viridiplantae > Streptophyta > Magnoliopsida > Rosales > Moraceae > Morus > Morus indica. The sequence goes on from JACAGA010000006.1 coordinate 19,169,416, forward strand.
CTTTTTTAATAAAATTTTTTGTTACTAATTACCCAGCAATAAAACTACTTACAAAGACTAAAGTATTAAAAAAAAAAATTGTCATTATACACCCCACTTTAAAAAAGAATTAATCCATTCTAAAAGCTTTTGTGCCTTACATAAATTATGTGACCATTATTTCAAAAAAAAAAAAAAAGGTGAGATGATTCTTACTTATTTTTTTAGTTAATTCTCAAGCGGTTAAAATCATACTTTCACACTCCAATGCTTCAGAAAAAGGAAGTTTTTAGTTCCTTTCCTCCCACAAACTCCATTTTCCCCCAAAAAAGCACTCACTCTCTAATTTTCCTAAAACACAATAATAATTCTCCCAAACACATATCCCATAGTCAAAAAATTCATCTATCTATTTTAATATATATATATATATATAGATGAATTTTCAATAATTACGTTTTCATGATTTGATAATGTGTCGTGATAAGAATCTAATTTAAATAATTTTTATAAATTTTTTTGTTTAACTATTTAATTTATTACAACTATTATATTCATATCTTATAGCTAAAATAACGATATTATTTATCGATAAGTAAATATTAGAATAATCATTAAACTATATGATACATATATAAGCGCATGAGTTTATTATTCCTAAAAGAACGTGCATTTTTCTTAACTCTCTGAGTTTTGGTTTTTATTAGCATACTAGTTAAGGACGTTTGCGAACACGTGCGTGTTGCTTATATAAAGTTATTGGAAATAAAAATTTTTAAAATTTATTACCATGAGTTCTGTCAGAAGTGATCGAATTTTGGACAGTTGGAAAAAGCATAAATGAAAGAATGGAAATTGTCCTTTACTTTTCTTGTTTGGAATGATGGGGGAAAGAAGATGGGTGAATATTTGCTTAACCAATTGATTAATGTTATTGGTTTTAAAATGAAAACATTATACAAATTGTAACAATCATGCAACTAGTAGTTGTGATTCTAAATAGTTATTGCTTAACCGATTGAACTTTTAATTATGGTACATCCGTTATTGATTGAATGTAAATTATAAGTTTTATGAATTTTTTTAGTAGAATAAAAAAATTTATGAGGTTTTTTTAATATTTAAATTAGTTTAAATTCAAATTAAATTCTAAACCATAGATTTATAAAAATACCCTCATAATAGCAAATTAAATGCCAATTTTAATTAAAACCCTAAGTTAAATGTCAATTTTAGTTAAAAACCTAAGGGAGGGACTTTTTCGTTAACATTTCATTATTTAGGGGGTACGTTTAAATTATTTTAAGGTAGAGTGTTACAAGAGGTATAATTTAGAGGTAATTTTTATGATTAATCCTTTAACTAATTTTAACTAGCGAACGAGAAGTTAGTATCTTTTAAATTCTTTATCTAATAGTATTGAATATCAAAAACCGTCTTCTGGCTTCTCCTAGTTTAAGTAAAAATCAAGCAGCTAAACTATACCATAAACTCCCATGTAACCTTTTGAAGCCAATACTACGTAGTTGTGATTCTAAATAGTTATATTGACATAAACAAATATGATACTGAGTATAACAACTACAAGAAAAATATATTTAAAGATCATCTTTCTACAATAGCTTTCAAGAAAACCACCATAGAAAGTAGACCATATAGGTTGTGGCACAAAAAAACAGTTGTTTTACAGAAAATTTAACGAAATCCTGATATTTTATTGTTGTTAGAGCGACTTTTTTCCCAGCCTATTGCAAGAATTTAGTCATAAAATCTCTCGACGCGGGCTATTTATGCCTTTTTTATAACAGTTGAAAACGCCATAAATTCTCATCACGTTTCTTAACTCGCGATTTTACTACAATTTTCAAAATGGTCGTGAAATCTCTTCATGACCATGTTTAATTCTCGCCGCACATTTTTCCAGTAGTGATCCTGCTCGGTTCAAGAAAAATAGGAAAACTATAAAGTTACAATATGAATAAATGTAAAGATTTGTCAGACAATTAATGGTTGTACCTCACTGGCTTGCACGAGTGATGAAAAACTAAAGCAAAAAGAATATAGAGGCAATTAAGGAAGGAACATATCTTACTTCTGGTTGCCGTATTGCTACAAGTTTGTAGCGAGACAACCAGAGAATAAAGACTACATGCTTCTTTATAACAAAAGGCAAACTGGAGAATAAAAAATGACTTTTATTCTTTAACAAAATCTCAAAACTTTTCAACAAGAACATTGAATTAAAGAAAAAGAAGTCTATACTTGTCTTCAAAGTTGTGCAATATGTTAGGAAGATGCAACTTAATGTGCGTGTATTGTGGCCTTATTGATAGTTGCGGAAAAGTGTGTATCCTATTCTCATATCATTCCCAATTCTCGTACAGGTTCAGACAATTTCTCAAAGATAACCATGGCGATCGTTTATGGCATTGCTGTGGAAGTGTTGAAGAGGGTAGCTGGCTTTGCCGACGAAAAGATTAGCTTGGCATGGGGCATGAAAGACGACCTAAAGAAGCTTGAGGAGACCATGTCCACTCTCGAAGCTGTGCTCTTAGATGCCGAGGAGCAACAGCAAGAAAACAAAGAAATAGAAGTCTGGTTGAGGCGGCTTAAGGATGTCTTCCTTGATGCTTGGGACGTGCTAGATGAATATGAGTGTGAACTGCTCAGAAGAGAAGTGGTGAAGAGACATGGAAGTATTGATAGAAAGGTACGTCATTTCTTCTCGCGCTCCAATCCACTTGCGTTCCGCTTGAGCATTGCTAATCAAATTAAGGCGACAAGGCAAAAGTTAGATGATGTTGCCAAAGATAAGAGTAATTTCCATCCAAAAGAACATCATCAGGATGGAAGGCAAGTGCGGAGGGAGATGGAATCTTCCTTTGTAAGGCCTTCAGAAGTTATTGGTAGAGAAAGTGACAAAGATAAGATCGTGAAGTTATTGATGCTAAAAGACAACAATGATAGTATCACTGTTATACCGATAATAGGAGTTGGGGGTCTAGGAAAGAGTGCGCTTGCCAAGTTAGTGTACAATGATGGCAGAGTTACTAACGAGTTTGGTGCAAAACTGTGGGTTTGTGTGCAACAAGATTTTAATGTTACCGAAGTGACAAGAGAAATCCTCAGATCTTCTATCAGTGCAACTAGTACTGTACATCAATCGTTGAAGCAAGCAGGAGATATTCGTAGTTGGTCTAAGGATCAGTTGCAATTGTTCTTGCAAAGCATTTTGAAGGACATAAAGGTTCTGCTTGTACTGGATGACGTATGGAATGAAGATCGCGGTAAGTGGAACGAGGTGAGAGATTTGCTGTCGGCAGTGTGCGCTATGGGGAGCAAAGTCATAGTTACAACACGCAATACTCAAGTAGCATCAATCACGGGCACAACTCGGACACATCATTTGGAATGTCTCTCTAGGGAGGATTCTCTGTGTTTATTTTTCAAATATGCATTTGTAGATGAACAAGAGGCTGCACGATTTCCAAAACTAAAAGATATTGGCAAGCAAATTGTACAAAAGTGTGGAGGGCTTCCTTTGGCATTGAAGACTTTGGGGAGCTTGCTTTGCTCAAAAACAGATGAAGGTGAATGGATATATGTGAGGGATAGCGAGATATGGGAGTTGAACCGGGAGCGAACTGATCCTATTTTTTCTGCACTAAAATTAAGCTACAGTACAATGTCTCCGTCCTTAAAGCAATGCTTTGCTTATTGTTCTCTTATTCCAAAGAGCAATCGAACGAGTGACTTGGACATGACAATGATGTGGATGGCGTTGGGCATCATTAACTCACGTAGTGACAAAATGGAGCTGGAAAGTAATGGGAAATTGCATTTCAAAGAGCTTTGTGGCAGATCTTTCTTTCAATATCTTGACGATGCGAAGGAAACGTTCAATTTAATTCTGGATTTTGAAATGCACGATTTAGTTCATGATCTTGCAACTTCAATCATCCGACATGAGTTTGCCGAAATAGACTCCAACACTAAAACTGCCCCAAATGAGAGAGTGCGGCATTTGAGGATATTGTTGAAGGATGGCCATGATCAAAGCATCGTAACAATCGTGCAGAAATTACAAAAAGTGCGGAGTATTTTTCTTTTTGCAAATGAAATGGGTGAAGAGCCTAATATTAAGGAGTCCTTCCTTTCCACATGCATCTCAAGATTCAAATACATGCGACTGTTGCGTTTAGGTGGTTTATGTTTTGAGGTTCTGCCAAGTTCAATTGGTACTCTCAAGCATTTGAGATATTTGAACTTATGTAGAAACAAAAAGATCAAAAAACTGCCCAATTCAATTTGCAAGCTGCAAAGTTTGCAAACTCTGTACGTCCATTGGTGTTCAGAGCTTGAGGAGTTACCAAGAGATATAAGAAACTTGGTCAGTCTCAGAACTCTCTCTATATCCACAAAAGAGACCTGTCTTTCTGAGAATGGAATTGGATGCTTGAGATCTCTTCGATTTTTGGTGATTACTCAATGTAGAAATTTGAGATCTTTGCCGCAAGATATGAGATGTTGTACCACATTACGTAGTCTGTTTGTAGGTGAATGTGAGCAACTTGAGTTGGCGAGTGGACCCGATGAAGTAATCAACAACCAGTTGAGTCTTCAAGCATTGATGATTCATAAATTGCCAGAGACGACAGCTTTACCCCAGTGGCTACAAGGCGCTGCTGACACTCTACAACATTTGGGTGTTCGAAATTGTTGCAAATTAGCCGCATTGCCGGAGTGGTTGCCAAACCTCACAACACTTGAGATGCTTGCAATTGATGATTGTCGGAAATTGTCTTCTTTGCCAGAGGGGATGGAGCGGCTCACGTCGTTAACACGTTTGGAAATTAAAGGTTGCGATGCATTGGAGGAGAGATGCAGACGCAACATTGGTGAGGATTGGCCAAAGATTGCTCATGTTCCATACTCTTCTATTGGTTTCTAATCTGATGAGGACTAGGTACGCCTTCACATATATGTTTTATTTTCTATTATTTATAGCTAGATAAATCTTTTTCTTCGTTTTTTAAACGATTCAGTCACTTTGAAATAATTAAGTCACTTAGATAAACCTTTTTCTTCGTATATATGCAGTTCTCGTGTATGCTTTTGGAAAGAAGCCTACTGCTTGTCAAATCCTCAACAATTGATCAGTTGCCAGAGTTGTTAAATTTGACTACTTCGTTCTCGTGTATGCTTTTGGAATAGTTTGTGACTTGTCACGTGTTTCATTATATCTATCTGTGTGTATCTGTAAACTTACTCATACATATCTATAAACTTACTCATACTTTTCTGATGAATTTGAACGATGTGTGGATATATGGATGTAATTAGGAATGTCAATGGGGGAGGGGCAAATGGTGCCCCGCACTGCCCTATTTGGGATTTTGGGTTCTGGGTCGTGACCGCCGCGCCCTGCAACCGGAACTCGCTCCGTTTCCATTATTTAAAAAGGAGCAAAAGAGAAAAAAAGGGGAAACATTCAGACTTTAAATCCGCCCAATTTACATTAAAAAAACCCTAAAAAATTAAAATTTAATTGAATGCTTCAGACTTTCATTCCTTCTCTTCTCCCCCTAATTCCTAAATTCAAATTCTCAAACATTCCCTAACTCTCTATCCTCACCTTCTCCAATTAATTATATTTTTATTTACCATTTTATAGTTGAAAAAGTAAATAACATTTTTATTTTGGTGTATTTTGCAGCTTTGACTAAAATTATTTTGAGTCATGAGGACTTGACAAAGTTTGAAATCTTTTGTTTGTTAATTTGTGTTGATTTTAATTAGTCTCCTATTAATAAAAGAGGAAAATTAAGAAGTTTCATGTTTTCGAAAACTACTAATTTTACAAGTGATGGTTATTATATTGTATATCTTTCCCACTTAAAATTCATACATCATATAGTTTGTACCGAATTTAGCTCATCTATCGCTTTTTTCTATAATTATCTTTGGCAGGAATATTTACGTTGTGCACTGATCAAAATCCTAATAAAAAGAAAACCGTAGTAATTAAACATGTAGGGAAAAACGACATTAGCCTTAAAAAAAAAAAAAAAGGTCGCAGGGCACCTCCCAGCTAATCAATGTGGTACGGGGAGACTACTAATTAACACTCTTATTTCAGTTCTGTTCTTCCTTCTTTCATTTATTTTATTTTTTATAATCTTCTTCTAGCAACTTTTTTTAATTGTAGTAAATAGCATATTTATAAAACTAAATTGAGTAAGTAACAGATTTTTTAAAACTATTTGAAATAAATAACAGCTTATCGTGTAAATTTTCATTTACGACTGATATAGTTGTAAGTTTAAGTCAGGCTAAACACCGAGATCCGCCACTGTTGGTATGGGACCGGCCTAGCTCTAACCTCTGGGCTGAGGTTTCAACCCTAAAAGATTATTTGGACTTGGCCAGCCTGATCCAAACGCTCTCTTTTTAAATATATTTTTTTAATATCTTATAAAATTCTAGGCTGGCCCTCAGTCCATCGGGCTTTAAGACCGGGTTAAACCAACTCTTTCCCTTTTAAGGTTGGTCCTGATTGAGTTGAAATTCCCATTTGGGCCGCTGGGCAACCTGAATTTTCACTTCTAACGACTGGTAAAAATAATTTATGTAATAAAAAAAATTATTTAAATGGAATGAGAGAGGGGGATATTGAGTATTTTGGATATTTAAATGTATATAAAAATATTTAATGTACTTTTTCTTCTATGTAGTAAACATTTTTCTTGATTCTGCTATTAATTTTAATTACCCTTAAAATTTGCTATTTTCCTCTTTTCCCTTTTTTTGGGTAATGTTTTGCATTTATTTCTTAAAAAAAAAAATCGTTGCATGAGTAATACATACTATTTTGATTATAAAATAGTTTTTTCTTCTCTAATATTTATTTGTTTATTTTCACATAGAAGTATTTTGAAGAATCCGCCAACCTTGATTAGCGAGAAGAGCATGATTGAACGTACTAATATCTCAAGAACTTGTTCTTTTGCATTTTTAAGTTAAGGTGATTTGAATGATGATCTTGAGTTGAGTTTAAATTATAAATTGAGTTGAAGTTGTGACTTAAGTTTGTGTTTAGACGTGCACATTTGAGTTATGATTTAAATTGAGAATCTTTTTGAGTTTGTGTTTGAGTGGGTCAAAACTTAAATTTATATTTAGATAGTATTTCAATAAAAACTCAATGGTGGTGAAAAATTTTAATAGGGTATACGGGTGGAGTTTTATTCGTCTTTTCGTTGTAAATGCATAGAAAAAATCATCTCAATCAGAATTAAAACGATAAAGTTATGGTATTTTTAAGAAAAGAAAAAATATTATTCATTAACTTGAGTTTGAGTTTATGAACTCGAGTTGAAGAGAAAATTTGAACTCGAGTTTAGTCCCAAACTCGAGTTCAAACTAAAATTTTACAAAAGAACATGAATTTAAATAAAATTATAACTCGAATTCAAACTTTTTCTGAGTTTCGTTGTAAAAAATAACCCTTAAGTCTCCCAACTTTTTTGGCTGATACATTTTCTCCCATTGCATCCAATGGATTTTCTTAATAGCCTCCATATCTTCCCACCAAAATCTAGCAAAAAGCACCAACCACCGCCTTAATTGTCCGTTCTCTTCTTGAGCTAAAAAAAATTCTCTCTTCTCCAAGCTGCAATATTTTAGCAAATCTCTCTTTAATCCCATTGAAAAATACTCTTTTTTATTTTTACCAACAAAAGAGGGCAACTTGAGATACTTGTCACGGTGTTGTGCTGCACAACACCGTGAAGTCCTAATTGGCGTTGGGTCTCTGATTTTAACTCAATATTAACATTAGGATTAAAAATAATTAAAGACTTCGAAAAATTATCCGTCACGACGCTGTTACATACGAGTCCGGAATTCATCTAATTGCATCACTGCCTGCCAAGATGCCTGTCCAAGGGTAATAGAAACACTTGCAAATGGTAAATGGCCAACTTTAGTCAAATCCACACTCAGCTTCTATAAACTCTAGTCAACTGCAAATGGCAAACTCGCTTCTATCAACTCTAGTCAACTCTAGTCGGAGACAATATGAGAAGTGCCTATGGGTACAACAAAAGGGAATAACAAATTTAGACTCGTATTTTTTTACAACTTAGAAGATTTAAGGTGAGTTTGAGATTATTGTGCTTTTAAAAAATCACTAGGTTGTTCTTTTACAACGAAACTCAGAAAAAATTTGAATTTGAGTTATAATTTTATTTAAGTTCATGTTTTTTTTTTTTTTTTTTTTTTTTTTTTTTTTTTGTAAAATTTGAGTTTAAACTCGAGTTTGGGACTAAACTCGAGTTCATAAACTTGAACTCAAGTTAATGAACAATATTTTTTCTATTTTTAAAAATGTCATAACTTTTTCGTTTTAATTCTAATTGAGATGATTTTTTTTTTCTATGCATTCACAACGAAAAGATGAATAAAACCCCACTCATACACTCTATTGAAAATTTTCATCACCATTAAGTTTTAACTCACTCAAACACAAACTCAAATAGATTCTCAATTTAAATCATAACTTAAATGTGCACATTTAAATACAAACTCAAGTTATAACTTTAATTTAAGCTATAACTCAAACTCAACTTAAAATCATCACTAAAGTCATCTTAACTCAAAAATATAAAAGAACATCCTTACTTTTATTTAAACAGAACTAGAATCTAAAAATTATAAAATTTTAACTTCTCCAAATAATTTTAAAACTGCATTAGTTTTTGTACAAAGTGCTTTTTAACCTTTTAACTAAACAGTAAACACTATAGTTGCATAATTTTTTATGGAAAGTGTTTTTTGGAGTTATAAAAGTCAAAAGAAATGTCAAACACACCTTATTCTAACTAAGCGCGTTTTTTTTTTTTTTTTTTTTAATTTATAATCAGCTGCGGTACATTCCATCTTCTTTCCTCCACCCGGTCTGATGACTGATCGATCGTTTAACGCCAGTGCGATATATAATTCATTTATGTTTAGTGTTGACAGTTTTTTAATCTAAAAAGGATGGTTAAGCACATGTGTGCTGCTCTACTTCCAAGTAAAAACCTAGAGAGAGGAAAGCATTTATTTATTTATTTCGTTCACTTCGCTGATTCGAGTTGAGATTTGATTTTATGTGAGAGCTTTTGACTGTAACAAAAAGTTAGATGTGATTGTTTGTGAGAGCTTTTTACTGTAGCAAAACTCGAATTCTAAACTCAAATAAGCGAAGTGAACGGAGCCTTATTTTTTTTTGCTAGAAAGAGGAAAGGAATACTTAAAAGAGAGCGTTCTAGAGAGAGAGAGAGAGAGAGAGAGAGAGAGAGAGAGAGAGAGAGAGAGAGAGAGAGAGAGAGAGAGAGAGAGAGAGAGAGAGAGAGAGAGAGTGGGTTCTATCTGTTTGACCCATGGTTTGTTACTAATTACCCAGCAATAAAACTACTTACAAAGACAAAAGTATTTTAAAAAAATGCTCATTATACACCCCACTTTAAAAAAGAATTAATCCATTCTAAAAGCTTTTGTGCCTTACTTTTTTTTCGTAAAAAAACATGAGTGATTTCGTCATCCTTCAAGATTTTTGTTTTGTTTTTGTTTTTTAATTCAATTCTTGTTGTTTTCTGTACACGAGTTAACACTCTTTGAAACTATTCCGATTGCAGTCTGCCTTCCTTTCTTCTTTTTGATTTTCTTTTTTGACTTATGGTAATGAAGCATTCCTGTATATAGCTATGAGAGACTGTATTACCTTCCCCAGAGAGCTTGGTCTTAGATATCTCATTATAGAAGAAAGTTATGAACATTTTATTAAAGAAAAATAATCTAATTTAATTGTAAGGATTTTTATTTTGAAATTTTAATTAAGAAGAGTGTAACAAATAGAATGAGGTGGTATGAGAATATAAGATGATTTAGTTGGAAGGATTTTTTTGAATTTTTAAGAGGGTGTAACAAGAAGATTGATTGGTGGTTTAAGAATGTGTGTGCGAAAAGAAGAATGAAAGGTGTCAAGCATCCTTCACAATAAATCACATATCAAATTGAGACGTCAAAAATTAGATAGTTGATTTTTAAGTCCAAAACTAGAGCTTCTTATACTAGCACCTCCTTTTGTTAATACTAAAAATAACATATATATATATATATATATATATATAAATAGATGAAAAATGCTGTTTTAACCCCGTTCAGCCATACAAAAGAAAAACCCTATATAATCAAACAAATAAGGTGAGATGATTCTTACTTATTTTTTTAGTTAATTCTCAAGCGGTTAAAATCATACTTTCACACTCCAATGCATCAGAAAAAGGAAGTTTTTTGTTCCTTTCCTCCCACAAACTCCATTTTCCCCCAAAAAAGCACTAACTCTCTAATTTTCCTAAAACACAATAATAATTCTCCCAAACACATATCACATAGTCTAAAAATTCATCTATTTATTTTAAAATGATCGTGAAATCTTTTTATGACCATGCTTAATTCTCGCTGCACCTTTCTCCTATAATGATCCTGCTCGGTTGAAGAAAAGTAGGAAAACTATAAAGTTACAATATGAATAAATGTAAAGATCTGTCAGACAATTGGTTGTACCTCACTGGCTTGCACGCGTGATGAAAAAACTATCTTACTTCTGGTTATCGTATTGCTACAAGTTTAGCGAGACAACCAGAGAATAAAGACGACATGCTTCTTTATAACTAAAGGCAAACTAGAGAATAAAAAATGACTTTTCCTCTTTAACAAACATCTTAAAACTTTTGAACAAGAACATTGAATTAAAGAAAAAGAAGTCGATACTTGTCTTCAACGTTGTGCAATATGTCAGGAAGATGCAACTTAATGTATGTTTATTGTTGCCATATTGATAGTTGCTGAAAAGTGTGTATCCTATTCTCATATCATTCCCAATTCTCGTAATGCTTCAGACAATTTCTCAAAGATAACCATGGAGATCGTTTATGGCATTGCTGTGGAAGTGTTGAAGAGGGTAGCTGGTTTTGCCGACGAAAAGATTAGCTTCGCATGGGGAATGAAAGATGACCTAAAGAAGCTTGACGAGACCATGTCCACTCTTGAAGCTGTGCTCTTAGATGCCGAGGAGCAGCAGCAAGAAAACAAAGAAATAGAAGTCTGGTTGAGGAGGCTTAAGGATGCTTCCTTGATGCTTGGGACGTGCTGGATGAATATGAGTGTGAACTACTCAGAAGAGAAGTGGTGAAGAGACATGGAAGCATTGATAGAAAGGTACGTCGTTTCTTCTCGCGCTCCAATCCACTTGCGTTCCGCTTGAGCATTGGTAATCAAATTAAGGCGATAAGACAAAAATTAGATGATGTTGCCAAAGATAAGAGTAATTTCCATCTAAAAGAACATCATCAGGATGCAAGGCCAGTGCAGTGGGAGATGGAATCTTCCTTTGTAAGGCCTTCGGAAGTTATCGGTAGAGAAAGTGACAAAGATAAGATCGTGAAGTTATTGATGCAAAAAGACAACAATGATAGTATCTCTGTTATACCGATAATAGGAGTTGGGGGTCTAGGAAAGACTGCACTTACCAAGTTAGTGTATAATGATGACAAAGTTACTGAGAAGTTTGATTTAAAACTATGGGTGTGTGTGCAACAAGATTTTAATGTCACTGAACTGACAAGAAAAATTCTTATATCTTCTATCAGTGCAACTAATACCGTACATCAATCATTGAAGCAAACAAGGGATATTAGTAATTTGTCTATTGATCAGTTGCAATTGTTCTTGCAAAGCATTTTAAAGGACAAAAAGGTTTTGCTTGTAGTCGATGACGTATGGAATGAAGATCGCGGTAAGTGGAACGAGGTGAGAGATTTGCTGTCGGCAGTGTGCGCTATTGGGAGCAAAGTCATAGTTACAACACGCAATATTCAAGTAGCATCAATCATGGGAACAACTTCAACACATCATTTGGAATGTCTCTCTAGGGAGGATTCTCTCTCTTTATTTTTCAAATATGCATTTGTAGATGAACAAGAGGCTGCACGATTTCCAAAACTAAAAGATATTGGCAAGCAAATTGTACAAAAGTGTGGAGGGCTTCCTTTGGCATTGAAGACTTTGGGGAGCTTACTTTGCTCAAAAACAGATGAAGGTGAATGGATATATGTGAGGGATAGCGAGATATGGGAGTTGAAGCGAGAGCAAACTAATCCTATTTTATCTGTACTGAAATTAAGCTACAGTACAATGTCTCCGTCCTTAAAGCAATGCTTTGCTTATTGTTCTCTTGTTCCAAAGTACAATCGAGGGATTGACTTTGACATGATCAGGATATGGATGGCGTTGGGCATCATTCACTCACGTAGTGACAAAATGGAGTTCGAAAGTATTGGGAAATTGCATTTCAAAGAGCTTTGCGGCAGATCTTTCTTTCAATATCTTGACGATGCCAAGGAAACGTTCAATTTAATTCAGGATTTTGAAATGCACGATTTAGTTCATGATCTTGCAACTTCAATCATCCGACATGAGTTTGCCGAAATAGACTCCAACACTAAAACTGCCCCAAATGAGAGAGTGCGGCATTTGAGGATATTGTTGAAGGATGGCCATGATCAAAGCATCGTAACAATCGTGCAGAAATTAGAAAAAGTGGGGAGTATTTTTCTCGCTAAAGAAATGGGTGAAGAGCCTAATATTGAGGAGTCCTTCCTTTCCTCATGCATCTCAAGACTCAAATACTCGCGACTGTTGTATTTAGATGGTTTATGTTTTGAGGTGCTGCCAAGTTCAATTGGTACTCTCAAGCATTTGAGGTCTCTGAACTTAAGTGGAAACAAAAAGATCAAAAAACTGCCCAATTCAATTTGCAAGCTGCAAAGTTTGCAAACTCTGTACCTCAATGGGTGTTCAGAGCTTGAGGAGTTACCAAGAGATATAAGAAACTTGGTCAGTCTCAGAACTCTCTACATAACCACAAAAGAGACCTGTCTTTCTGAGAATGGAATTGGATGCTTGAGATCTCTTCGACTTTTGTTTATTACTGAATGTAGAAACTTGAGATCTTTGCCGCAAGATATGAGATGTTGTACCACATTACTTACTCTGGTTGTAGATGAATGTGAGCAACTTGAGTTGGCGAGCGGACCCGATGAAGTAATCAACAACCAGTTGAGTCTTCAAACATTTCTTATGAATGAATTGCCACGGACGACAGCTTTACCCCAGTGGCTACAATGCGCTGCTGAGACTCTACAACATTTAATTGTTTGTGATTGTTGCGAATTAGGCGCATTGCCAGAGTGGTTGCCAAACCTCACAAAACTTGAGACGCTTGTGATTATTGATTGTCCGAATTTGTCTTCTTTGCCAGAGGGGATGGAGCGGCTCACGTCCTTAACACGTTTGGAAATTAAAGATTGCGATGCATTGGAGGAGAGATGCAAACGCGACATTGGTGAGGATTGGCCAAAGATTGCTCATGTTCCAAACTCTTCTATTGGTTTCAAATCTGATGAGGACTAGGTACGCCTTCACATATATGTTTATTTTGTATTATTTATAGTTAGATAAACCTTTTTCTTCGTTTTTTAAACGATTCAGTCACTTTGAAATAATTCAGTCACTTAGATAAACCTTTTTCTTTGTATATATGCTGTTCTCTTGTATTGAAAAAAGTGAATTTGAAATTGTTATCCTCTCTATTTTCACTTTTCTGAAAAGTGAGTATGTGCTATTCTTTCTTCGAATTTTGTTACTACCACCATCATGTAAGTAGTCCAAAAGTTAAAGATTGATTATCTCTTCATTTCATCTGAAATAACTTTGTTCATATATATGCAGTTCTCTTGTACGCTTTGGGAAAGAAGCCTGCAGCTACTGAAATCCTCAATGATCGGTTGCCAAAGTTGGTGCTAAATTTGAAGTATAAGCAATAGTTTAATTGTGATTTGTCATTTCTTTCAGTATATCTATCAGTGTGTCTCTATAAACTTATTCATGCACGTCTCCTTCACCGACAACTAAAGTAATTTGTGTGTGCTTTTCTGATGAATTTGAACATGTGAAGACCATATCTATATATATAAGTATTATAGAATGCTTATGAGTTGTTAATAAGAATTGGTTTTATAATGTTAACTACAACTATTGATACTGCTTATGCAGATTGTTTATAAGAAGAGGATCTGACGTTCATCCTTAGGAATTTAAAAGAGAGGGAGAGACTAACTAATTAATACTCCTATTTTTTTTTTTCTTTTTTTATGGAATTAATACTCCTATTTCAGTTCTCTTTCTTTTCTTCTTTCTTTCGTTTTTTGTCATTTTCTTCTAGCAACTTTTTCTAGACATTTTTTTTAACGTTCGAATTCATTTCTTCTATTTTTATTTTTATTTTTTTATTTTTAAATCGTTACATGTGTAGTACATACTATTTTTATTATGACAGTTTATTCTTCTGCAATATTTATTGGTCATTTTCACAAAAAATAAGAGAAAACAATCATTCTAGTAGTAGCATGTGTATTATCAAATTAGTGAATTGATACCGTATTAAATAATACTAAAGAGTTATAGACACTTAAAAAAGAAAAAAAAAAAAAAACTCCCTAAGTGTGTTGCACTTGTTTTTTAGAACATAAAATACCTTTTAAACTTTACTAAATATGTCAAAAGAAAAAACAACAAAACAAAAAATCAAACATAGTATTTTATGAAACATAAGCATCATCTGACAAAAAAAAAAAAAATAATAAGTACCTCGAGGTTGGAATATATTTGTTCTCAATGACGAAGCCATAAAATGTTCTACAAACACTTCAGGTTAGTAAGTAACATTTTATGTCCTCCAACAAAAACAGAAAAAAAGCCTTAATGACTTTTGAAGAGAAAAGAAGCCTTTTCTCTGAGCATAAAGGAGGTTTTTATGTCTTAAAGTTATGCACTTAGCTTTTGAAGCTTGAAGCCCATAAGCATCGTTGGCTGACGTTTTTGCTTAAGTATTTACCGGACATTCTCCCAAATCATGTAGATGCTTAGAATATATATCATTGCGAATCGATACACTAACAGGAAAGTGCAACATCAGCACCAACTCCCTATGGCAAAGAAAGTGAAAATGCGTTTGGTATAAAAAAAAATGTGTGTGAAAATACGTTTTTAATCTCAGACAGATATTATTTTTAAAAATACGTTTAGTAGTTTTATCAATAAATTATTTTCAGTATAAAAAAATACATTATTGTCTCTCGAGCAAAGAGAGAGAGAGAAGAAAACAAAAATAAAAAAAGAAAAACGACTAAAAGTCATTTTTCATATCTTTGTCATTTTACACTAAATTAAAAAATCGTTTTCATTTACATTTTTTATCTTTATTGCGCCAAATGCCATTTTGAAAACGTTTCCATTTTTTCTTTCTTAAAAAACGTGAAAAATAAAAACGATATCAATTCTAAACACAGCCAATGAAGTACACATGATCGTAATATGTCTATAACATTTTATTTTATTTTTTGGTTTGTCAATCTGTTTTGTTTGCTTTACTTGTTAAATGAAAAGTAAAATTTTACTTATGTGTATTGAGAAAGACATATACAATGGCCCAATAAATTAATGAATGAATCACAATTTACTTGTATATATTAAGAAATACATATTCGATGTCCCTAATAATGATGTTATTAATTATGCAGTATTTTAGAGCATAAAACCAGTCGGAGACAATATGAGATTTAATAATTATTTAGTTTGACTAAACATTTATTGTAGTTATTCGCCTTCTCTGATAAAATTTGCTGGCTTCGTCACTATGCCTCAAACAATTAAAAGATCAAATATATATAACAATTTAATAATTGACTGTATGATTGTCTAAATTAAAAGATTAAATACTAAAAGTTATCACATAATACAAATTTGGAAACCATTTATGTGTGTGTTTTTCTTTTTTCTCTGAATGAATGAAATAAAGAACAAAGATTAAAAAAAAAAAGTTAAAGAAAGAACAAATGAACAAATTCAATAACAACATAATTAGGAGTATGGTATCCTTTTAATTAGGCGAGTTTAACATTACTGTACTTTTAAGAAACTCACTATTTTTACTTAAAACAGAAGTAGAATAAATTTTAACTTCTCCCATACAAATTTTAACTTCTCCAAATAATTTTAAAACTGCATTAGTTTTTGTACAAAGTGCTTTTTAACCTTTTAACTAAACACTATAGTTGCATAAATTTTTATGGAAAGTGTTTTTTGGAGCTATTAAAGAAATCTCAAACACACCTAGATTATTCTAACGAAGCGCGTTTTTTTTTTTAATTTATAATCAGCTGCGGTACATTCCATCTTCTTTCCTCCACCCGGTCTGATCGATCGTTTAACGCCAGTGGGATATATAATTTATTTATGTTTAGTGTTGACAGTTTTTTAATCTAAAAACTATGGTTAAGCACATTAGAGAGATTAAGCCCACATCTGTTGTTCTACAACTGGTTGATGATTCATTAAGAGACCACGAGGAATAGTGGAAGACGTTTTGTTGAAAGTCGACAAGTTTTATTAACTCGTAGACTTTCTTATCTTAGATACACAATTCGTGGTGAATATGGAGTCATCCATTCCCATCATTCTAGGAAGACCTTTCCTTGTAAAAATAGTCTCATGAAAATATCTTTCGAGAATATGACATTTGAGGTGACCGGAGAAAAAACAAAAGCATGGAGAAAAAATGAGCATAGGATACTCAAATAATTCTTATATGTGTGTGTGTGTATGTATATATATATATATTTAAATATTTGCACAGACACCAGAGAGTTTTGTGATTAGGTAAAAAAAAATCGTGGTATAAAAATATATACGCATATATTATATTTGTGTGTATTACCACCAGTTGTGTGCTAGTTCCATTTCTGAGGCATTTTGCAAAGTCTTCAAACACCTTTGCATCTGAGGAGTTGGGTGCTAAACGCAGAAGATCTGTATCCATTAACGCATTAACTTAGTTACTATGCACTTTTAGTTGCAGCAGTCTTAAAAGCGAGAGGAAAGCATTTATTTATTTATTTATCTTTTGCTGGAAAGAGGAAAGGAATACTTAAAAGAGAGCGTTCTAGAGAGAGAGAGAGAGAGAGAGAGAGAGAGAGAGAGAGAGAGAAAGAGTGAGTTCTATCTGTTTGACCCATGGTTGTTGATTTCTGGTTTATATAAACGTTGTTTGTTTGTTATATGGGCTCATAGCTATGATGTTATTCTAAGTTCTAATAGAATAAAATCTTTCATTTTGTTGCTATTTCTTTGCATTACAGAGTTCTATTGATAGAAGGAAGATCTGAGCCTAATTTGAAGACTTTCCTTTCACTCTGTCCCCAAAGGTGCCTCCGAGTACGATCTCCGTTAGTAAGTCCAAACCTTTTGAAGACCTTTGCAATTCTTTTATTATTATTATTATTATTTTTTTATTTTTTATTTTCCCTCTCGTATTCATGAAAATGAAATTCTAGAGATAACCAGATGCGATTTCAGTCGAAATTTTGCTTAATCTTTAAAAAATTCAGAATTTTATTTGTTTGATCAGATCTTGTTAGTTTGACTTGTTACCACAATTCGGAATTTTTTTTTTCTTTATTGACCCCACACACTCTTTTTAATAAAAATTTTTATTACTAAAATGTCCAGCAATAAAATTACTTACAAATACGGACGCGTTTAGAATTCGTTTCAAAATATTTTTTTTTTTTTTTTTTTTTGTATATAACTTAAAATGAAAATATTTTCAATTTTAGATAGAAATCAATTTTGAAAAAGCGTTTAGTAGTCGGCCTTCCTTCTTCTTTATGATTTTCTTTTTTGACTTTCGGTAATGAAGCATTCCTGTATATATATATTTTTGTATATAACTTAAAATGAAAATATTTTCAATTTTAGATAGAAATCAATTTTGAAAAAGCGTTTAGTAGTCGGCCTTCCTTCTTCTTGTAGCTATGAGAGAATGCATTACCTTCCCCCGAGAGCTTGGTTTCAGAAATCTCATTATAGAAGAAAGTTATGAACATTTTATTAAAGAAAAATAATCTAATTTAATTGTAAGGATTTTTATTTTGAAATTTTAATTATGAAGAGTGTAACAAATAGAATGAGGTGGTCTGAGAATATAAGATGATTTAATTGGAAGAATTTTTTTGAATTTTTAAGAGGGTGTAACAAGAAGATTGATTGGTGGTTTAAGAATTTGTGTGCGAAATGTGGATTGAAGGGTGTCAAGCATCCTTCACAATAAATCACATATCCAATTGAGACGTCAAAAATTAGATAGATGATTTGAGTCCAAAACTAGAGCTTCTTATACTAGGACCTGCTTTTGTCAAGACTAAAAATAATATATATATATATATATATAGATGAAAAATGTTGTTTTAACCCTTGTGCAGCCAAAAAAAAAAAAAAACCTTTATAATCATTTTATTTTTTGCCTTTTTCTTTTCTCTCATATTCATGAAAATGAAATTCTAGAGATAACCAGATGGGATTTCAGTTGAAATTTTGCTTAATCTTTAAAATATTCAGAATTTTATTTGTTTGATCAGATCTTGTTAGTTTGACTTGTTACGAAGAATTAAATCTTGCTTAATAAGTCATAATTCGGATTTTTTTTTCTTTTTTTTTGCTTACAAGTTCCAGTTTCATAGTATTGGCCCGACACTCTTTTTTAATAAAATTTTTTGTTACTAATTACCCAGCAATAAAACTACTTACAAAGACTAAAGTATTAAAAAAAAAAATTGTCATTATACACCCCACTTTAAAAAAGAATTAATCCATTCTAAAAGCTTTTGTGCCTTACATAAATTATGTGACCATTATTTCAAAAAAAAAAAAAAAGGTGAGATGATTCTTACTTATTTTTTTAGTTAATTCTCAAGCGGTTAAAATCATACTTTCACACTCCAATGCTTCAGAAAAAGGAAGTTTTTAGTTCCTTTCCTCCCACAAACTCCATTTTCCCCCAAAAAAGCACTCACTCTCTAATTTTCCTAAAACACAATAATAATTCTCCCAAACACATATCCCATAGTCAAAAAATTCATCTATCTATTTTAATATATATATATATATAGATGAATTTTCAATAATTACGTTTTCATGATTTGATAATGTGTCGTGATAAGAATCTAATTTAAATAATTTTTATAAATTTTTTTGTTTAACTACTTAATTTATTACAACTATTATATTCATATCTTATAGCTAAAATAACGATATTATTTATCGATAAGTAAATATTAGAATAATCATTAAAACTATATGATACATATATAAGCGCATGAGTTTATTATTCCTAAAAAGAACGTGCATTTTTCTTAACTCTCTGAGTTTTGGTTTTTATTAGCATACTAGTTAAGGACGTTTGCGAACACGTGCGTGTTGCTTATATAAAGTTATTGGAAATAAAAATTTTTAAAATTTATTACCATGAGTTCTGTCAGAAGTGATCGAATTTTGGACAGTTGGAAAAAGCATAAATGAAAGAATGGAAATTGTCCTTTACTTTTCTTGTTTGGAATGATGGGGGAAAGAAGATGGGTGAATATTTGCTTAACCAATTGATTAATGTTATTGGTTTTAAAATGAAAACATTATACAAATTGTAACAATCATGCAACTAGTAGTTGTGATTCTAAATAGTTATTGCTTAACCGATTGAACTTTTAATTATGGTACATCCGTTATTGATTGAATGTAAATTATAAGTTTTATGAATTTTTTTAGTAGAATAAAAAAATTTATGAGGTTTTTTTAATATTTAAATTAGTTTAAATTCAAATTAAATTCTAAACCATAGATTTATAAAAATACCCTCATAATAGCAAATTAAATGCCAATTTTAATTAAAACCCTAAGTTAAATGTCAATTTTAGTTAAAAACCTAAGGGAGGGACTTTTTCGTTAACATTTCATTATTTAGGGGGTACGTTTAAATTATTTTAAGGTAGAGTGTTACAAGAGGTATAATTTAGAGGTAATTTTTATGATTAATCCTTTAACTAATTTTAACTAGCGAACGAGAAGTTAGTATCTTTTAAATTCTTTATCTAATAGTATTGAATATCAAAAACCGTCTTCTGGCTTCTCCTAGTTTAAGTAAAAATCAAGCAGCTAAACTATACCATAAACTCCCATGTAACCTTTTGAAGCCAATACTACGTAGTTGTGATTCTAAATAGTTATATTGACATAAACAAATATGATACTGAGTATAACAACTACAAGAAAAATATATTTAAAGATCATCTTTCTACAATAGCTTTCAAGAAAACCACCATAGAAAGTAGACCATATAGGTTGTGGCACAAAAAAACAGTTGTTTTACAGAAAATTTAACGAAATCCTGATATTTTATTGTTGTTAGAGCGACTTTTTTCCCAGCCTATTGCAAGAATTTAGTCATAAAATCTCTCGACGCGGGCTATTTATGCCTTTTTTATAACAGTTGAAAACGCCATAAATTCTCATCACGTTTCTTAACTCGCGATTTTACTACAATTTTCAAAATGGTCGTGAAATCTCTTCATGACCATGTTTAATTCTCGCCGCACATTTTTCCAGTAGTGATCCTGCTCGGTTCAAGAAAAATAGGAAAACTATAAAGTTACAATATGAATAAATGTAAAGATTTGTCAGACAATTAATGGTTGTACCTCACTGGCTTGCACGAGTGATGAAAAACTAAAGCAAAAAGAATATAGAGGCAATTAAGGAAGGAACATATCTTACTTCTGGTTGCCGTATTGCTACAAGTTTGTAGCGAGACAACCAGAGAATAAAGACTACATGCTTCTTTATAACAAAAGGCAAACTGGAGAATAAAAAATGACTTTTATTCTTTAACAAAATCTCAAAACTTTTCAACAAGAACATTGAATTAAAGAAAAAGAAGTCTATACTTGTCTTCAAAGTTGTGCAATATGTTAGGAAGATGCAACTTAATGTGCGTGTATTGTGGCCTTATTGATAGTTGCGGAAAAGTGTGTATCCTATTCTCATATCATTCCCAATTCTCGTACAGGTTCAGACAATTTCTCAAAGATAACCATGGCGATCGTTTATGGCATTGCTGTGGAAGTGTTGAAGAGGGTAGCTGGCTTTGCCGACGAAAAGATTAGCTTGGCATGGGGCATGAAAGACGACCTAAAGAAGCTTGAGGAGACCATGTCCACTCTCGAAGCTGTGCTCTTAGATGCCGAGGAGCAACAGCAAGAAAACAAAGAAATAGAAGTCTGGTTGAGGCGGCTTAAGGATGTCTTCCTTGATGCTTGGGACGTGCTAGATGAATATGAGTGTGAACTGCTCAGAAGAGAAGTGGTGAAGAGACATGGAAGTATTGATAGAAAGGTACGTCATTTCTTCTCGCGCTCCAATCCACTTGCGTTCCGCTTGAGCATTGCTAATCAAATTAAGGCGACAAGGCAAAAGTTAGATGATGTTGCCAAAGATAAGAGTAATTTCCATCCAAAAGAACATCATCAGGATGGAAGGCAAGTGCGGAGGGAGATGGAATCTTCCTTTGTAAGGCCTTCAGAAGTTATTGGTAGAGAAAGTGACAAAGATAAGATCGTGAAGTTATTGATGCTAAAAGACAACAATGATAGTATCACTGTTATACCGATAATAGGAGTTGGGGGTCTAGGAAAGAGTGCGCTTGCCAAGTTAGTGTACAATGATGGCAGAGTTACTAACGAGTTTGGTGCAAAACTGTGGGTTTGTGTGCAACAAGATTTTAATGTTACCGAAGTGACAAGAGAAATCCTCAGATCTTCTATCAGTGCAACTAGTACTGTACATCAATCGTTGAAGCAAGCAGGAGATATTCGTAGTTGGTCTAAGGATCAGTTGCAATTGTTCTTGCAAAGCATTTTGAAGGACATAAAGGTTCTGCTTGTACTGGATGACGTATGGAATGAAGATCGCGGTAAGTGGAACGAGGTGAGAGATTTGCTGTCGGCAGTGTGCGCTATGGGGAGCAAAGTCATAGTTACAACACGCAATACTCAAGTAGCATCAATCACGGGCACAACTCGGACACATCATTTGGAATGTCTCTCTAGGGAGGATTCTCTGTGTTTATTTTTCAAATATGCATTTGTAGATGAACAAGAGGCTGCACGATTTCCAAAACTAAAAGATATTGGCAAGCAAATTGTACAAAAGTGTGGAGGGCTTCCTTTGGCATTGAAGACTTTGGGGAGCTTGCTTTGCTCAAAAACAGATGAAGGTGAATGGATATATGTGAGGGATAGCGAGATATGGGAGTTGAACCGGGAGCGAACTGATCCTATTTTTTCTGCACTAAAATTAAGCTACAGTACAATGTCTCCGTCCTTAAAGCAATGCTTTGCTTATTGTTCTCTTATTCCAAAGAGCAATCGAACGAGTGACTTGGACATGACAATGATGTGGATGGCGTTGGGCATCATTAACTCACGTAGTGACAAAATGGAGCTGGAAAGTAATGGGAAATTGCATTTCAAAGAGCTTTGTGGCAGATCTTTCTTTCAATATCTTGACGATGCGAAGGAAACGTTCAATTTAATTCTGGATTTTGAAATGCACGATTTAGTTCATGATCTTGCAACTTCAATCATCCGACATGAGTTTGCCGAAATAGACTCCAACACTAAAACTGCCCCAAATGAGAGAGTGCGGCATTTGAGGATATTGTTGAAGGATGGCCATGATCAAAGCATCGTAACAATCGTGCAGAAATTACAAAAAGTGCGGAGTATTTTTCTTTTTGCAAATGAAATGGGTGAAGAGCCTAATATTAAGGAGTCCTTCCTTTCCACATGCATCTCAAGATTCAAATACATGCGACTGTTGCGTTTAGGTGGTTTATGTTTTGAGGTTCTGCCAAGTTCAATTGGTACTCTCAAGCATTTGAGATATTTGAACTTATGTAGAAACAAAAAGATCAAAAAACTGCCCAATTCAATTTGCAAGCTGCAAAGTTTGCAAACTCTGTACGTCCATTGGTGTTCAGAGCTTGAGGAGTTACCAAGAGATATAAGAAACTTGGTCAGTCTCAGAACTCTCTCTATATCCACAAAAGAGACCTGTCTTTCTGAGAATGGAATTGGATGCTTGAGATCTCTTCGATTTTTGGTGATTACTCAATGTAGAAATTTGAGATCTTTGCCGCAAGATATGAGATGTTGTACCACATTACGTAGTCTGTTTGTAGGTGAATGTGAGCAACTTGAGTTGGCGAGTGGACCCGATGAAGTAATCAACAACCAGTTGAGTCTTCAAGCATTGATGATTCATAAATTGCCAGAGACGACAGCTTTACCCCAGTGGCTACAAGGCGCTGCTGACACTCTACAACATTTGGGTGTTCGAAATTGTTGCAAATTAGCCGCATTGCCGGAGTGGTTGCCAAACCTCACAACACTTGAGATGCTTGCAATTGATGATTGTCGGAAATTGTCTTCTTTGCCAGAGGGGATGGAGCGGCTCACGTCGTTAACACGTTTGGAAATTAAAGGTTGCGATGCATTGGAGGAGAGATGCAGACGCAACATTGGTGAGGATTGGCCAAAGATTGCTCATGTTCCATACTCTTCTATTGGTTTCTAATCTGATGAGGACTAGGTACGCCTTCACATATATGTTTTATTTTCTATTATTTATAGCTAGATAAATCTTTTTCTTCGTTTTTTAAACGATTCAGTCACTTTGAAATAATTAAGTCACTTAGATAAACCTTTTTCTTCGTATATATGCAGTTCTCGTGTATGCTTTTGGAAAGAAGCCTACTGCTTGTCAAATCCTCAACAATTGATCAGTTGCCAGAGTTGTTAAATTTGACTACTTCGTTCTCGTGTATGCTTTTGGAATAGTTTGTGACTTGTCACGTGTTTCATTATATCTATCTGTGTGTATCTGTAAACTTACTCATACATATCTATAAACTTACTCATACTTTTCTGATGAATTTGAACGATGTGTGGATATATGGATGTAATTAGGAATGTCAATGGGGGAGGGGCAAATGGTGCCCCGCACTGCCCTATTTGGGATTTTGGGTTCTGGGTCGTGACCGCCGCGCCCTGCAACCGGAACTCGCTCCGTTTCCATTATTTAAAAAGGAGCAAAAGAGAAAAAAAGGGGAAACATTCAGACTTTAAATCCGCCCAATTTACATTAAAAAAACCCTAAAAAATTAAAATTTAATTGAATGCTTCAGACTTTCATTCCTTCTCTTCTCCCCCTAATTCCTAAATTCAAATTCTCAAACATTCCCTAACTCTCTATCCTCACCTTCTCCAATTAATTATATTTTTATTTACCATTTTATAGTTGAAAAAGTAAATAACATTTTTATTTTGGTGTATTTTGCAGCTTTGACTAAAATTATTTTGAGTCATGAGGACTTGACAAAGTTTGAAATCTTTTGTTTGTTAATTTGTGTTGATTTTAATTAGTCTCCTATTAATAAAAGAGGAAAATTAAGAAGTTTCATGTTTTCGAAAACTACTAATTTTACAAGTGATGGTTATTATATTGTATATCTTTCCCACTTAAAATTCATACATCATATAGTTTGTACCGAATTTAGCTCATCTATCGCTTTTTTCTATAATTATCTTTGGCAGGAATATTTACGTTGTGCACTGATCAAAATCCTAATAAAAAGAAAACCGTAGTAATTAAACATGTAGGGAAAAACGACATTAGCCTTAAAAAAAAAAAAAAAGGTCGCAGGGCACCTCCCAGCTAATCAATGTGGTACGGGGAGACTACTAATTAACACTCTTATTTCAGTTCTGTTCTTCCTTCTTTCATTTATTTTATTTTTTATAATCTTCTTCTAGCAACTTTTTTTAATTGTAGTAAATAGCATATTTATAAAACTAAATTGAGTAAGTAACAGATTTTTTAAAACTATTTGAAATAAATAACAGCTTATCGTGTAAATTTTCATTTACGACTGATATAGTTGTAAGTTTAAGTCAGGCTAAACACCGAGATCCGCCACTGTTGGTATGGGACCGGCCTAGCTCTAACCTCTGGGCTGAGGTTTCAACCCTAAAAGATTATTTGGACTTGGCCAGCCTGATCCAAACGCTCTCTTTTTAAATATATTTTTTTAATATCTTATAAAATTCTAGGCTGGCCCTCAGTCCATCGGGCTTTAAGACCGGGTTAAACCAACTCTTTCCCTTTTAAGGTTGGTCCTGATTGAGTTGAAATTCCCATTTGGGCCGCTGGGCAACCTGAATTTTCACTTCTAACGACTGGTAAAAATAATTTATGTAATAAAAAAAATTATTTAAATGGAATGAGAGAGGGGGATATTGAGTATTTTGGATATTTAAATGTATATAAAAATATTTAATGTACTTTTTCTTCTATGTAGTAAACATTTTTCTTGATTCTGCTATTAATTTTAATTACCCTTAAAATTTGCTATTTTCCTCTTTTCCCTTTTTTTGGGTAATGTTTTGCATTTATTTCTTTTAAAAAAAATCGTTGCATGAGTAATACATACTATTTTGATTATAAAATAGTTTTTTCTTCTCTAATATTTATTTGTTTATTTTCACATAGAAGTATTTTGAAGAATCCGCCAACCTTGATTAGCGAGAAGAGCATGATTGAACGTACTAATATCTCGAGAACTTGTTCTTTTGCATTTTTAAGTTAAGGTGATTTGAGTGATGATCTTGAGTTGAGTTTAAATTATAAATTGAGTTGAAGTTGTGACTTAAGTTTGTATTTAGATGTGCACATTTGAGTTATGATTTAAATTGAGAATCTTTTTGAGTTTGTGTTTGAGTGGGTCAAAACTTAAATTTGTATTTAGATAGTATTTCAATAAAAACTCAATGGTGGTGAAAAATTTTAATAGGGTATACGGGTGGAGTTTTATTCGTCTTTTCGTTGTAAATGCATAGAAAAAATCATCTCAATCAGAATTAAAACGATAAAGTTATGGTATTTTTAAGAAAAGAAAAAATATTATTCATTAACTTGAGTTTGAGTTTATGAACTCGAGTTGAAGAGAAAATTTGAACTCGAGTTTAGTCCCAAACTCGAGTTCAAACTAAAATTTTACAAAAGAACATGAATTTAAATAAAATTATAACTCGAATTCAAACTTTTTCTGAGTTTCGTTGTAAAAAATAACCCTTAAGTCTCCCAACTTTTTTGGCTGATACATTTTCTCCCATTGCATCCAATGGATTTTCTTAATAGCCTCCATATCTTCCCACCAAAATCTAGCAAAAAGCACCAACCACCGCCTTAATTGTCCGTTCTCTTCTTGAGCTAAAAAAAATTCTCTCTTCTCCAAGCTGCAATATTTTAGCAAATCTCTCTTTAATCCCATTGAAAAATACTCTTTTTTATTTTTACCAACAAAAGAGGGCAACTTGAGATACTTGTCACGGTGTTGTGCTGCACAACACCGTGAAGTCCTAATTGGCGTTGGGTCTCTGATTTTAACTCAATATTAACATTAGGATTAAAAATAATTAAAGACTTCGAAAAATTATCCGTCACGACGCTGTTACATACGAGTCCGGAATTCATCTAATTGCATCACTGCCTGCCAAGATGCCTGTCCAAGGGTAATAGAAACACTTGCAAATGGTAAATGGCCAACTTTAGTCAAATCCACACTCAGCTTCTATAAACTCTAGTCAACTGCAAATGGCAAACTCGCTTCTATCAACTCTAGTCAACTCTAGTCGGAGACAATATGAGAAGTGCCTATGGGTACAACAAAAGGGAATAACAAATTTAGACTCGTATTTTTTTACAACTTAGAAGATTTAAGGTGAGTTTGAGATTATTGTGCTTTTAAAAAATCACTAGGTTGTTCTTTTACAACGAAACTCAGAAAAAATTTGAATTTGAGTTATAATTTTATTTAAGTTCATGTTTTTTTTTTTTTTTTTTTTTTTTTTTTTTTTTTGTAAAATTTGAGTTTAAACTCGAGTTTGGGACTAAACTCGAGTTCATAAACTTGAACTCAAGTTAATGAACAATATTTTTTCTATTTTTAAAAATGTCATAACTTTTTCGTTTTAATTCTAATTGAGATGATTTTTTTTTTCTATGCATTCACAACGAAAAGATGAATAAAACCCCACTCATACACTCTATTGAAAATTTTCATCACCATTAAGTTTTAACTCACTCAAACACAAACTCAAATAGATTCTCAATTTAAATCATAACTTAAATGTGCACATTTAAATACAAACTCAAGTTATAACTTTAATTTAAGCTATAACTCAAACTCAACTTAAAATCATCACTAAAGTCATCTTAACTCAAAAATATAAAAGAACATCCTTACTTTTATTTAAACAGAACTAGAATCTAAAAATTATAAAATTTTAACTTCTCCAAATAATTTTAAAACTGCATTAGTTTTTGTACAAAGTGCTTTTTAACCTTTTAACTAAACAGTAAACACTATAGTTGCATAATTTTTTATGGAAAGTGTTTTTTGGAGTTATAAAAGTCAAAAGAAATGTCAAACACACCTTATTCTAACTAAGCGCGTTTTTTTTTTTTTTTTTTTTAATTTATAATCAGCTGCGGTACATTCCATCTTCTTTCCTCCACCCGGTCTGATGACTGATCGATCGTTTAACGCCAGTGCGATATATAATTCATTTATGTTTAGTGTTGACAGTTTTTTAATCTAAAAAGGATGGTTAAGCACATGTGTGCTGCTCTACTTCCAAGTAAAAACCTAGAGAGAGGAAAGCATTTATTTATTTATTCGTTCACTTCGCTGATTCGATTTTAATTCGAGTTGAGATTTGATTTTATGTGAGAGCTTTTGACTGTAACAAAAAAGTTAGATGTGATTGTTTGTGAGAGCTTTTTACTGTAGCAAAACTCGAATTCTAAACTCAAATAAGCGAAGTGAACGGAGCCTTATTTTTTTTGCTAGAAGAGGAAAGGAATACTTAAAAGAGAGCGTTCTAGAGAGAGAGAGAGAGAGAGAGGAGAGAGAGAGAGAGAGAGAGAGAGAGAAGAGAAAGAGA
The DNA here is from genome assembly GCA_029231665.1 of Morus indica. NCBI lineage: Eukaryota > Viridiplantae > Streptophyta > Magnoliopsida > Rosales > Moraceae > Morus > Morus indica. Next base: position 19,197,453 of record JACAGA010000006.1, read on the forward strand.
GAGAGAGAGAGAGAGAGAGAGAGAGAGAGAGAGAGAGAGAGAGAGAGAGAGAGAGAGAGAGAGAGAGAGAGAGAGAGAGAGAGAGAGAGAGAGAGAGTGGGTTCTATCTGTTTGACCCATGGTTTGTTACTAATTACCCAGCAATAAAACTACTTACAAAGACAAAAGTATTTTAAAAAAATGCTCATTATACACCCCACTTTAAAAAAGAATTAATCCATTCTAAAAGCTTTTGTGCCTTACTTTTTTTTCGTAAAAAAACATGAGTGATTTCGTCATCCTTCAAGATTTTTGTTTTGTTTTTGTTTTTTAATTCAATTCTTGTTGTTTTCTGTACACGAGTTAACACTCTTTGAAACTATTCCGATTGCAGTCTGCCTTCCTTTCTTCTTTTTGATTTTCTTTTTTGACTTTCGGTAATGAAGCATTCCTGTATATAGCTATGAGAGACTGTATTACCTTCCCCAGAGAGCTTGGTCTTAGATATCTCATTATAGAAGAAAGTTATGAACATTTTATTAAAGAAAAATAATCTAATTTAATTGTAAGGATTTTTATTTTGAAATTTTAATTAAGAAGAGTGTAACAAATAGAATGAGGTGGTCTGAGAATATAAGATGATTTAGTTGGAAGGATTTTTTTGAATTTTTAAGAGGGTGTAACAAGAAGATTGATTGGTGGTTTAAGAATGTGTGTGCGAAAAGAAGAATGAAAGGTGTCAAGCATCCTTCACAATAAATCACATATCAAATTGAGACGTCAAAAATTAGATAGTTGATTTTTAAGTCCAAAACTAGAGCTTCTTATACTAGCACCTCCTTTTGTTAATACTAAAAATAATATATATATATATATATATTATAGAAAAATGCTGTTTTAACCCCGTTCAGCCATACAAAAGAAAAACCCTGTATAATCAAACAAATAAGGTGAGATGATTCTTACTTATTTTTTTAGTTAATTCTCAAGCGGTTAAAATCGTACTTTCACACTCCAATGCTTCAGAAAAAGGAAGTTTTTTGTTCCTTTCCTCCCACAAACTCCATTTTCCCCCAAAAAAGCACTAACTCTCTAATTTTCCTAAAACACAATAATAATTCTCCCAAACACATATCACATAGTCTAAAAATTCATCTATTTATTTTAAAATGATCGTGAAATCTTTTTATGACCATGCTTAATTCTCGCTGCGCCTTTCTCCTATAATGATCTTGCTCGGTTGAAGAAAAGTAGGAAAACTATAAAGTTACAATATGAATAAATGTAAAGATTTGTCAGACAATTGGTTGTACCTCACTGGCTTGCACGCGTGATGAAAAAACTATCTTACTTCTGGTTATCGTATTGCTACAAGTTTAGCGAGACAACTAGAGAATAAAAAATGACTTTTCCTCTTTAACAAACATCTTAAAACTTTTGAACAAGAACATTGAATTAAAGAAAAAGAAGTCGATACTTGTCTTCAACGTTGTGCAATATGTCAGGAAGATGCAACTTAATGTATGTTTATTGTTGCCATATTGATAGTTGCTGAAAAGTGTGTATCCTATTCTCATATCATTCCCAATTCTCGTAATGCTTCAGACAATTTCTCAAAGATAACCATGGAGATCGTTTATGGCATTGCTGTGGAAGTGTTGAAGAGGGTAGCTGGTTTTGCCGACGAAAAGATTAGCTTGGCATGGGGAATGAAAGATGACCTAAAGAAGCTTGAGGAGACCATGTCCACTCTTGAAGCTGTGCTCTTAGATGCCGAGGAGCAGCAGCAAGAAAACAAAGAAATAGAAGTCTGGTTGAGGCGGCTTAAGGATGTTTTCATTGATGCTTGGGACGTGCTGGATGAATATGAGTGTGAACTACTCAGAAGAGAAGTGGTGAAGAGACATGGAAGCATTGATAGAAAGGTACGTCGTTTCTTCTCGCGCTCCAATCCACTTGCGTTCCGCTTGAGCATTGGTAATCAAATTAAGGCGATAAGGCAAAAGTTAGATGATGTTGCCAAAGGTAAGAGTAATTTCCATCTAAAAGAACATCATCAGGATGCAAGGCCAGTGCAGAGGGAGATGGAATCTTCCTTTGTAAGGTCTTCGGAAGTTATCGGTAGAGAAAGTGACAAAGATAAGATCGTGAAGTTATTGATGCAAAAAGACAACAATAATAGTATCTCTGTTATACCGATAATAGGAGTTGGGGGTCTAGGAAAGACTGCACTTACCAAGTTAGTGTATAATGATGACAAAGTTACTGAGAAGTTTGATTTAAAACTATGGGTGTGTGTGCAACAAGATTTTAATGTCACTGAACTGACAAGAAAAATTCTTATATCTTCTATCAGTGCAACTAATACCGTACATCAATCATTGAAGCAAACAAGGGATATTAGTAATTTGTCTATTGATCAGTTGCAATTGTTCTTGCAAAGCATTTTAAAGGACAAAAAGGTTTTGCTTGTAGTCGATGACGTATGGAATGAAGATCGCAGTAAGTGGAACGAGGTGAGAGATTTGTTGTCGGCAGTGTGCGCTATTGGGAGCAAAGTCATAGTTACAACACGCAATATTCAAGTAGCATCAATCATGGGAACAACTTCAACACATCATTTGGAATGTCTCTCTAGGGAGGATTCTCTGTCTTTATTTTTCAAATATGCATTTGTAGATGAACAAGAGGCTGCACGATTTCCAAAACTAAAAAATATTGGCAAGCAAATTGTACAAAAGTGTGGAGGGCTTCCTTTGGCATTGAAGACTTTGGGGAGCTTGCTTTGCTCAAAAACAGATGAAGGTGAATGGATATATGTGAGGGATAGCGAGATATGGGAGTTGAAGCGAGAGCAA
>JACAGA010000006.1:19200389-19246557 GCA_029231665.1 Morus indica
GATACTTGTCATCAACGTTGTGCAATATGTTAGGAAGATGCAACTTAGTGTATATGTTGCTGGAGAATATATTTTATTGTTGCCATATTGATAGTTGCTGAAAAGTGTGTATCCTATTCTCATATCATTCCCAATTCTCGTAAGGCTTCAGACAATTTCTCAAAGATAACCATGGAGATCGTTTGTGGCATTGCTGTGGAAGTGTTGAAGAGGGTAGCTGGTTTTGCCGACGAAAAGATTAGCTTGGCATGGGGAATGAAAGACGGCCTAAAGAAGCTTCAGGAGACCATGTCCACTCACGAAGCTGTGCTCTTAGATGCTGAGGAGCAGCAGCAAGAAAACAAAGAAATAGAAGTCTGGTTGAGGCGGCTTAAGGATGTCTTCCTTGATGCTTGGGACGTGCTGGATGAATATGAGTGTGAACTACTCAGAAGAGAAGTGGTGAAGAGACATGGAAGCATTGATAGGAAGGTACGTCGTTTCTTCTCGCGCTCTAATCCACTCGCGTTCCGCTTGACCATTGGTAATCAAATTAAGGCGATAAGACAAAAGTTAGATGATGTTGCCAAAGATAAGAGTAATTTCCATCTAAAAGAACATCATCAGGATGCAAGGCAAGTGCGGTGGGAGATGGAATCTTCCTTTGTAAGGCCTTCGGAAGTTATTGGTAGAGAAAGTGACAAAGATAAGATCGTGAAGTTATTGATGCAAAAAGACAACAATGATAATATCTCTGTTATACCGATAATAGGAGTTGGGGGTCTAGGAAAGACTGCGCTTGCCAAGTTAGTCTACAATGATGATAAAGTTACTGAGAAGTTTGATTTAAATCTATGGGTGTGTGTGCAACAAGATTTTAATGCCACTGAACTGACAAGAAAAATTCTTATATCTTCTATCAGTGCAACTAATTCCGTACATCAAATATTGAAGCAAACAAGGGATATTAGTAATTTGTCTATAGATCAGTTGCAATTGTTCTTGCAAAGCATTTTAAAGGACAAAAAGGTTTTGCTTGTACTGGATGACATATGGAATGAAGATCGCGGTAAGTGGAACGAGGTGAGAGATTTGCTGTCCGCAATTTGCGCTATGGGGAGCAGAGTCATAGTCACAACACGCAATACTCAAGTAGCATCAATCATGGGCACAACTCCGACATATCATTTGGAATGTCTCTCTGAGGAGGATTCTGTGTCTTTATTTTTCAAATATGCATTTGTAAATGAACAAGAGGCTGCACGATTTCCAAAACTAAAAGATATTGGCAAGCAAATTGTACAAAAGTGTGGAGGGCTTCCTTTGGCATTGAAGACTTTGGGGAGCTTGCTTTGCTCAAAAACATATGAAGGTGAATGGATATATGTGAGGGATAGCGAGATATGGGAGTTGAAGCGAGAGCAAACTAATCCTATTTTATCTGCACTGAAATTAAGCTACAGTACAATGTCTCCGTCCTTAAAGCAATGCTTTGCTTATTGTTCTCTTATTCCAAAGAACAATCGAATGAATGACTCGGACATGATCAGGATATGGATGGCATTGGGCATCATTCACTCACGTAGTGACAAAATGGAGTTGGAAAGTATTGGGAAATTGCTTTTCAAAGAGCTTTGCGGCAGATCGTTCTTTTAATATCTTGACGATGCCGAGCAATATTACAATTTATTTCAGCGGTTTGAAATGCACGATTTAGTTCATGATCTTGCAACTTCAATCATCCGACATGAGTTTGCCAAAATAGATTCCAACACTAAAACTGCCCCAAATGACAGAGTGCGGCATTTGAGGATATTGTTGAAGGATGGCCATGGTGAAAGCATCGTAACAATCGTGCAGAAATTACAAAAAGTGCGGAGTATTTTTGTTGCTAAAGAAATGGGTGAGGAGCCTAATATTGAGGAGTCCTTCCTTTCAACATGCATCTCAAGATTCAAATACATGCGACTGTTGCATTTAGGTGGTTTATGTTTTGACGTGCTGCCAAGTTCAATTGGTGCTCTCAAGCATTTGAGATGTCTGGACTTAACTGGAAACAAAAAGATCAAAAAACTGCCCAATTCAATTTGCAAGCTGCAATGTTTGCAAACTCTGTACCTCTATAGGTGTTCAGAGCTTGAGGAGTTACCAAGAGATATAAGAAACTTGGTCAGTCTCAGAACTCTCTTTATAACCACAAAAGAGACCTGTCTTTCTAAGAATGGAATTGGATGCTTGAGATCTCTTTAATTTTTGTGGATTAGTGGATGTAAAAAAAAAAAAGGAACACTAAAGAAAGTATCATCTTATTATTCAGCTTCTCTTATTATTTTGGATTGGAATTAGATCTCCCAGCTTCCAATTCATAAAAAACTCAGTAGGAGCTGTAATAGGCTTAAAGGAGCCCGGTGAGGGATAAGGGGAGTGGAAAATTGAAATGCCTCTAAAATCAACAACCCTCCATCAAACACCATTCCTCAAAATATTGTTTCCATCTCCGGCTTCCAAAAGGAACGAGGGGGAAGTATTTAGCTTTAAAAATTCGGTTCAACAAAGAAGTATTTTGAAGAATCCGGCAACCTTGCTTAGTGAGAAGTGCATGATTGAACATACTAATATCCTGAAAACCTAGAGAACGTGTTTAGAACTCGTTTTAAAATAATTTTATTTTTTGTATGAAAATAGAAATAAAAACGTTTTCAATTTCAGATAGAAATCATATTTAAAAATTCGTTTGGTAGTTTTATTAAGAGATTATTTTTAGTGTAAAAAACTCAATAATGTCTCTCTTTCTCTCTCAGTGCTCGAGAGAGGAGAAAATGAAAACAAAAAATGAAAAATGACGAAGAGTCATTTTTCATTTATCTTTCATTTTACACTAAATTAAAAAATTATTTTCATTTCCGTTTTTTATCTTTATTGTGTCAAACGCTATTTTGGAAACGTTTTCATTTTTTCTTTCTCAAAAAACGTAAAAAAATAAAAACGAGATCAATTCCAAACATAGCCAAAGTCTCCTAACTTTTTTGGCTGATACATTTTCTCCCATTGCATCCAATGGATTTTCCTAGTAGCCTCCATATATTCCCACCAAAATCTAGCAAAAACCACCAGCCACCACCTTAATTGTCCGTTCTCTTCTTGAGCTCAAAAAAAATTTCTCTCTTCTCCAAAGCTGCAATATTTTAGCAAATCTCTCCTTAATCCCATTGAAAAATACTCTCTTTTATTGTTACCGACAAAAGCGGGCAACTTGAGATACTTGTCATGGTGATGCACATCGCTGTGAAGCCCTAACCCGCATTGGGTCTCCAATTTTAACTCAATATTAACATTAGGATTAAAAGTAATTAAAGATTTCGAAAAATTATCCGTCACGACGCTGTAACATACGAGTTCGGAATTCATCTAATTGCATCACTGTCCTGCCAAGATGCCTGTCCAAAGGTAATAGAATAAGTTGCAAATGGCAAATGGCAAATGACAAACTCCAGTCAAATCCATACTCGCTTCTATAAACTCGTATATGAGAGTGCTGAATTTTCATATAGTCGGACTCTTCTTATGCCCTCCAAAAAAAAAAAAAAAAAAAAAAAAACTTATGACTTTTGAACATAAAAAAAAGTAACACACATTTTCCATCTAAACTTGATATAAGTTTTGAATTGGGCCTTATTTCTTACGAAATGGTCGAAATAATAGAAAGCCATATGACGAGGTGTTTGATGACTATTTATCTAATACATTATTGTACATTGTATTTTTATCTTTTCTATTTGTTTTGGGTAATGTTTATGCTGGGGAAGATTTTTTTACCCTGCCAGGAAGATGTTTATACTGATTATTTATTTATTTATTTATTTTCACTTTTGGTTTCTTGCTTCTTTTTTTTTTTTTTTTTTTTTTTTTTTTTTTTTTATTGAGAGCTTATATACAGCTTAGTTTTTAGCCTTTTTCTTTTTTTTTTTAATTTCTTTTAATTTTTTTCTTTTGCTTGTTCTCTATTTTTGTTTTTTCCTAATATTCGTTGACAATTCATTTTTTTTTATGATATCATTCTTTAAAATATTTTTTTTTCTCACTTTCTTTTATCTAAACATAAATAAAAGAGCTGGACCCATATCCAAATAAATATTCTTTAAAATACGCCTTTGTTATTAAGAAATGATTGGCATATTGGGTTTCTGAATCCATTAGGTGTAGCAGCAAATTTTAAGAGCTGGGGTCTCTCCTCTCCAAGTAGTAATATTATGAAATCAAGTCGAAGAGTTCTTTCCCTGTTGGAGCAGTGTCTTACCTTTACACAAATCAAGCAAATTCAATCACATCTCGCTGTTTCAGGCACCCTTTCGATCCCTATGCTGCAGCCAAGATTATCACCTTTTGCGCAACGTCTGATGCTAGTTATGTTTGCCATGCTTATCGTCTCTTTCAATGTATGCCTTACCGGACCACCTACATTTGGAACATTATGATTAGAGCCTTTGCTGAAGGAAATGAGGCCATAAGAGCCTTGTCTCTTTACAAGGATATGCTAGAGAATGGCTTCTTACCAAACAACTACACCTTCTCCTTCCTCCTTAGGGCCTGTACTGAGCTTTCTGACCTCTCTTCGGGCTTCACAATTCATGGTCAAACCATCAGATTGGGCTGGGAATCATATGACTTTGTGCAGAATAGACTAATCCATTTGTATGCTACTTGTTTCTGCATGGACCCAGCTCGTAAGTTGTTTGATGTGAATGTAAACAGGGATGTTATAACGTGGACTTCTTTAATCAATGGGTATGCCAAGTCAGAACAGCTTTTGATTGCACGTGAATTGTTTGATAAAATGCCATCTTGGATTGCTATGATTAATGGCTATTGCCAAGTTGGATTGTTCAAAGAGGCTTTAGAGCTTTTCAGTGGCATGCAGGCTTCTGGTTTTGCACCTAGTCATGCTGCTATAGTGGGTGCGCTAACTGCTTGTGCTTTCCTTGGTGCATTAGAACAAGGAAGGTGGATACATGCGTATGTTGGTAGAAAAGGAATGCAAATAGATAGAGTGGTGGGCACTGCTCTTATTGACATGTACGCTAAGTGTGGCTGTATACAAACTGCTTGTGTTGTATTTGATGGGTTGTCAGAGAGGGATGTGTTTGCTTTTACTTCTTTAATTTCAGGCCTAGCTATAGCGTTTAACAGTGTACAATTGAATGCAGACGCAATTATCAGTTGTCTAGTTTGAAATTTTCTTTAAATCTCTGGACAGAATATGACATGTGGCAAAACCAAAAGTCTTTTGTAAAAGAAGATTATAGAGGTCGATCTGCATCGAAATAAAGTCAGATAGAAAATGGGTGCAGAGAGCCTTGAAACAAATCATATGCTGCAATAATGAACAAACGAAACTAAGCCATGCTACCAAAATGAATGGTTATTTTAACTAAACAGTTATGGATGACTTGACAAATGATTCCAATTTAGATTATATTCAAGTTCAACTTTTTTATTATAGTGTTTCCGCTCACATAAAAAAGTGAGTTGTGATTTGAGATGTGAAAAGAATACAGATGCAAGATTCATAATTATAACTTTATTTTGCTTCGTGAAATAAATTGCGAAAATAAGTGATGAATATTTATTTTCGCAGGACCTAACTCTGAAGGAAGCTGAGACTATAGCTCTTTCTATTCTGAAACAAGTTATGGAAGAGAAGGTAAATCACTAGATCAAGCATTAACTCTATTGATCCCTTGCTTTTTTTTTTTTTTTCTTAATTTGTTTCAATGGCCTTGAGTTATTGAGTTTGATTGGGTTTTTGTGTGGGTTACCTTACAGGTGACACGTTGTATTATTTGTTTCTAATCAGATAACCTGTTCTTCATTATTTCAACCGCCCATAAAAATAATAATAATAAAGGCATTGAGTACAGAAATGGTATTTTCACCTTTTTTTTTCTGAGCTTTTACGATTATGTTATTTTCTGTTTTATGAGCATAAATGACAATTCCTGTCTCAAAAAAGGGATTCAGGATGATTTTTTTTTAAAACATAATAGGATATTATAGTGAGATTTCACGGATACCAGGGTACTAAAATTGAAAAGAAATGCTAATTTGAAATTGATATCCTCTCCACTCTCTTTTCCGAAAAGTGAGCATGCGGTATTCTTTGTACGAATTTTTTTAATAACAGTAACATGTAATTAGTCCAAAAGGTTAAAAAATAAACACAAATTAGATTGATTACCTCTTCATTTCATTTCATGTGAAATAACTTTGTCCATATATATGCAGTTCTCTCGTATGCTTTGGGAAAGAAGCCTACAGCTACTGAAATCCTCAACTATTGATCGGTAGCCAAAGTTGGTGCTAAATTTAAAGTATAACCAATAGTTTGATACTTTGATTGTAATTTGTCATGTCTTTAAGTATATCTATTTGTGTGTATCTATAAAATGTCTCCTTGACCGATAATTTAAGTAATTTGTGTGTGCTTTTCTGATGAATTTGAACGAAGTGTGGATTTATGAATGTATCGCTTTTGAACATGTGAAGACCATATATATATATGTATATATATATATATTATAGTGCTTAAGAGTTGTTAATAAGAATTGGTTTTATAATGTTAACTACAACTGTTGATACTGCTTATGCAGATTGTTTGTAAGAAAAGAATCTGGCGTTCATCATTAGGAATTTAAAAGAGAGGGAGAATTAATACTCCTTTTTTTTTTTTTTTATGTAATTAATACTCCTATTTCAGTTCTCTTTCTTTTCTTCTTTCTTTCGTTCTTTGTCATTTTCTTCTAGAAACTTTTTCTAGACATTTTTTTAACGTTTGATGCATTTTCCATTTAAAAAAAAAAAAAAAAAAAACCGTTGCAATATGTAATATATATTATTTTTATTATGACAGTTTATACTTGACCAATCTTTATTGGTCATTTTCAAAAATAATAATAGAAAACAGCCGTTCTAGTAGTAGCATAGCACGTGTATTATCGAATTAGTAAACTGATATCGTATTAGATAATACCAAATAGTCATACGCACTTAAAAAAAAAAAAAAAAAACCCTAAGTGTGTTGCATTTGTTTTTTAAAACATAAAACACCTTTTAAACTTTACCAAATAAATCAAAAGAAAAAATAGAAAACAAACAATCAAATATAGTATTTTGGGCAACATAAGCATCATCTGAAAAAAAGGGCTAAAAAAGAAAAAAAAAAATAAGTACCTCGAGGTTGGAATATATTTTGTTGACGGTAAAAACTTCTCAACAGATTAATAATATGCTTTCTGTGATTTATGCTCAAATTAAATAAACTTAACGCGAATAATGAGAAAAGAAGCAAAATCAACACAAAGGTTTTATATTAGTTCACTCCAATGTAGAGCTATGTCCACTGAGTTTTTCACTATTCCTAGTTGAGAAAATACAAGTTCTAGGAAGGGTGTTCAATAATCTGACCCCTTTTTAAGCCCATTCTTCCTGCTTATATACATCATGTCGTTTCTGCCACTTATCAATCATCTAATCAAATCTCGTGATATCTTTACCTTACTCCAGAACAGTAATCTCTTATCACTGAGATTTCAATCAGTCTGCCTGACTTTCTCTACCGGCTTCACCACCTACTCTGCATGCATTTAATGCACGTCAAATCTTGGTACAGTTGTACTTCAATCTGGACGTGGGTGGGTTCGTCGCCTTCGGCTCTTTAGAAGCACTCTTCGTTCATGGCCAGTGAAGCATTCGTCTTCGTGGTGTGGCCTTTGTTCCTTCTAGTCAACTCCTTCAGCGGGGTTGTTTGACCGCTAAGAGTCGACGTTCATCAAGTGCATTTGACCGCTACTCCGTATCTTCATATCTTAATTATTTTATGTTTTAGTCACGCCACGTGGCGCCCAACCATTGTCTCGTGTGGAGCTTGAGATTTTACCCCACAACATATTTGTTCTCAATGAGGAAGCCATAAAATGTTCTACGAACACTCCAAAGATGTTAGAAAGTAACATTTTATGTCCTCCAACAAAAACATAAAAAACGTTAAAGACTTTTGAACAGAAAAGAAGCCAGCCTTTTCTCTGAGAATAAAGGAAGTTTTTATGTCTTAAAGTTATGCACTTAGCTTTTGAAGCTTGAATCTCTTGTGCATGGTTGGCTGACGTTTTTGCTCAAGTATTTACTGGACATAAGATAGATGTGGCGATTCTCCCAAATCATGTAGATGCTTAGAACATATATCATTGCGAATCGATACACTAACAGGACAGTGCAACATCAGCATTAACTCCCTATGGTAAATAAAGTGAGTGTGGAGGTACCAAACTACCACAAATTGATTCTGTTATATAAAGTTTATATATCTATACATGTACTGAAATGCTAGTCGCTTTGCAAAGTGATATGTGTTTCCAACAATGTAACAATTTAGTCCGTTGATTTGAATTGAGATGTGACTTTATGTGAAAACTTTTTTACTGTAGCAAAAAAGTTAAATGTGACTGTTTCTGAGAGCTTTTTACTGTAGTAAAACTCAAATCGGTGAAATGAACGGGGTCTTAATTTCAATATGAAAGAAAAATCCCACTAGACACATGTGAGTAAGCGTTTATAGTGGTGTTAGATCATATCTCTAATTCGACACCGACACAGAATTCATCGTAGAATTTTTTCAACTAGTGTACATATTTTTTAAAAAAATTTAAATAGAAAAAAGAACATTTTAACAAATTAATGAAGTACACATGATCGTAATATGTCTAACATTTTATTTTATTTTTTGGTTTGTCAATCTGTTTTGTTTGCTTTACTTGTTAAATGAAAAGTAAAATTTTACTTATGTGTATTGAGAAAGACATGTACAATGACCCACTAAATTAATGAATAAATCACAATTTACTTGTGTATATTAAGAAATACGTATTCGATGTCCCCAATAATGAAGTTATTAATTATGCAGCATTTAGAGCATTAAACCAGTCGGAGACAATATGAGATTTAGTAATTATTTATTTTGACTAAACATTTGTTGTAGTTATTCGCCTTCTCTGATAAAATTTGCTGGCTTCGTCACTATGCCTCAAACAATTAAAAGATCAAATATATATATATATATATATATATATATATATATAATAGGCAAAGTCTTTAATCCGGCGGTTACTATTTACCGGACTGAAACGGCAGATGTATAATTTTATCATTTTCGTGTATATTTATATATAAAATGTGTATATTTACATTTAAAGATGTATATGTTAAGTTATAAAAAATGACAATGTATATTAATCATTGAAATATGTATTTTTTATAGCAATTAAGTAAATACATAACATAAAAATATGTATATTGACTGATTTATTGTATTTCATGTTAATGAATGTAAGTGACAATGTATATAGTGAAATATGCTTTTAGTATCTTGTGTTCTTGATAATATTAAAATGACACCTCAATATTTTTAAAAATATATTCTTGGTACTCTGAAGTTGATTTTTAAGATGTAAGTACTTAATCAAAATCTAATAAATCTAGAAAAAAATCATGAACTTTTTATTTTATTATTTTCTTTTAAATATTTTAATGTCTTAAAATATTTTCATTTTTTTAAGAAACTAGTAAAAGTAGGCACGTGCAATTGCATGAATTTGACTGTTATATGTATTGTCTATTAGAAAAATAATTTTATGATGTAAACAAATAAGTTCTAACTAATCGCCATACTCTATTATTTTTCTTAACATTTAAACCGCACAGCTTATTTTGATGGTGTGAGTTTTGTAGATTCGGAAGTCACGTTCAGAACGTAATTCAAATATTATTTAATTTGACCACTTTTTTTAAGCTCTAAATAAGATAAAACAGTAGATAACAAATAAGTAAAAAGTATAAAAAGTGAAGAACATAGAATAAAAAGTGAAGAACATAGAAGGAAACACAAATTAAACCATTTTTTTTCTTAAGACTTAAGTAAGATAAAACAATAGATTACAAGTAGATTAAAAATACAAAAATTGATAAGGGCATAAATAGAAACACAAAACTAGGTACATAACACGTAAATAAAAAGTACAAAAGGTAAATAACATAAATGGAAACACAAATTAAACCGTTTTTTTTTTCTTAAGCCCTAAGTTAGAAGAAACGACAATGTATATTAATCTTCAAAACATGTTTTTTTTATAGCAATTAGTGAGCACATACATGAAAATATGTATATTAACTAATTTGTTGTATTTTATGTTAAATATACACGATTTTATATATAAATATACATAATTTACGTATAAATATACACAAAAAATATGTGATTATACATGACAATTCCAATATATATATATATATATATATATATATAACAATTTAATAATTGACAGTATGATTGTCAAAAACAAAAGATTAAATACTAAAAGTTATCACTTAATATAAGTTCGTAAACTATTTATATTTGTGTTTTTTTTTTTTTTCTCTAATGAATGAAATAAAGAACAAAGATTAAAAAAGCCATGACGGCGATAAAGCCATGACGGCGGCGGAGATGTGCTTAATTTCTTGGGAAGAAGATGATGATTGAGGTAGGTTTGGGAGGAAGTGGAGTTTAGAACAACGAAGATAAAGCCATGACGGCGGTGGCGGTTCTGGGGACTTGAGCCTTCGATATCGAGCTCAGTGACTAACGAGAGCCTATTAATGGCGGTCGGAAGCGATAAGAATTTGCAGAACAAGCTCTCAGATCTAGTGGACCGCCCAAACGCCTCCAATTTCAGCTGAAACAATGCGATTTTCTGGCAAATTTCGCGGGTCTTGGGTTCTGGAATTTACAATTTCTGTTCAAAATACCACTCGCTCCTCATTTCTTCAAGCTGACGTTCTGCTGTTTCATTAATTCCGGAATGGTGAAGACTGAAGATGATTGCTATAAAGGAATATATATAAATATATTAATAACACCAAATTCCAATTTTCGATTGAACTGCACTAGATGATTTTACAATTTCGAAAGTATGATCTCTCCAATTTTGAATTTGTAAATTTCGCGATTTTCTTCAAAAGCTCCACAATCTGTTCAATGGGTCTGATGAGGTTGTTTCTTGTGAAATACATCAGAATTCAGACTATTGTTGTGGTCCCCACCGATGTTGGGGTGGTTAAATTAGGTTCAGTTAAATCTGTGGGTGATTAGATGTTTTTAAAAATGTATAACTAAACGGAATTTTAATTTTTGTATACTGAAAATAATCTCAATAAAATTATCAAACATATTTTTAAAAATAATTTCTATTTAAAATTAAAAATATTTTTATTTTCAGTTTCATATAAAAAAACAGAATCATTTTAAAACTAATTTCAAACGTACCCTTTATTTTTCTGCAAAGTGCTACCTTTTAACTAACAATATAGTTCCATAAAATTTTGTGCAAAGTTTTTTTAGAGTTGTAAAAGCAATCTCAAACACACCATTAAATTATTCTAACAAAGCATGTTTTTTCTTAATAATCAGCTGCCGTACATTCCATCTTCTTTCCTACAATGCCAATGGTATATATAATTTATTTATGTTTAGTTCTCGTAGAGATGAAGAAGGAAAAATGAAAGAGTGAGTTCTAGAGAATACTAGTAAACAGATCAGAAAAAGAAAAACAATAAAGAAATAAGAAGAAAAAGAGTCACAATATCCCTTTTTTCTAGATTTTTCACCTGTTACCAAAATCATGAATTCATTTAATACATAATGAGTACAATTAATCAATGTGGCAGGACATAAGTATACAAAATTGGTGGATACGAATAACAGAACAAAAAATTTATAATTTTAAGTAATAAAAGCAAGGCTTAATTTACAATAAGAAAAAGGAAAAAAAATAGAACATGAATATAATAATCAGATCAGAGGAAGAAAAACGGAAAGAAATAAAAAGAAAAAGAGTCATAATATCTTTTTTTCTAGATTTTTCACTTGCCTCAGACAATTTACCAAAATCATGAATTCATTTAATACATCTACAGCATAATGAGTATAATTAATCAACGTAGCAAGACATAAGAGTATAAAATCAGTGGATACACATAGTAGAACAAAAATTTCCTAATTTTAAGTAATAAAAGCAAGGCTTAATTTACAATAAGAAAAACGGAAAAAAAAAGAGAAAAAAACATGATTATAATAATCAGATAGGAAGAAAAAGGAAAGAAATAAGAAAGAAAAAGAATCACAACATCTTTTTTTTCAGATTTTTCACCTACCCTAGACAATTTACCAAAATCATGAATTCATTTAATACATTTGCAGCATAATGAGTACAATTAATCAACGTGGTAGGGCATAAAAGCACAAAGTCGGTGGATACAAATAACAGAACAAAAATTTTCCTAATTTTTAAGTAATAAAAGCAAGCTTAATTTACAATAAGAAAAGGGGAAAAAATAGAACATGAATATAATAATCAAATCAGAGGAAGAAAAACGGAAAGAAATAAGAAGAAAAAGAGTCACAATATCTTTTTTTTCCCAGATTTTCACATGCCTCAGACAATTTAGAAAATCACGAATTCATTTAACGTATCTGCAGCAAAATGAGTACAATGATGAAGGTTGGCAGGACAAAATTAGCATGGACAACATGAATCATGAAACCAATAAATGGAAAAAAAAAATCAAGATGAAACTAAAAAAAGCATGTAACCATCTACACAGAAACTTCTTTCTAAACAAAAGAATCAATCAAGAAGAAAAATAAAGCATTATATAAAAAATTTCAAAAAATTATACATATCACCACAGGAAAATTGTAATAGATTTCTATAAATATTGAAAAACTTAAACAGACTAGCCACAAAAGCAAACTACCAAAACAACGAAAATAGCATTAAAATCACCAAGGAAAAGAACATAGACATAAACTCCTCCAAAACCGCACAAAAAGTCAAACTCAAACTAAATCACCAGCTAAACCAACATAAAGGCAAACTAGGAAAATGAAAGAAGCCTCCACCAAAATCTAGATGAATCGAAAAAACCTGCACCAAAACTCAAATGAATCAAGACAGTGTCAACCAAAATCACAGGAAGAAAACAAACCAAAACCACAAATAAAAACGACCAAAGAAGGCTGTGAACAAAAAAAAAAAAAAGTAATCCAAAACCAGATGAATGAGACAGGAATGGAAAAAACTTGCACCAAAACCCAAATGAATCAGGATAGCGTCAACCAAAATCACAGGAAGAAAACCAAAACCAAAACCACAAATAAAAACCACCAAAAATGTGGAACAAAAAAAAAAAACAAAAAAAAAATCCAAAATGGCATGCATCAAAGGAAAAATGTACAGCGTCCAGCCAAAGTGGGCAAGAGAAGCAATAGAAATGAGAAAAAAAAAAAACTGTAGGTCAAAGAATGAAATGAGCAAGGCATGTGTATCTCGCTCAATATTGAGATAGAGTACTTTCAATCCCCATAAGGTCAAAGAATAGACTAAGACCAAATATCAAATTAACCCAAATAAATAGAGTTTTTCGGGTAAATCATGAAAAATAAACCACTAAAAAAGTCATTATTTTCGGCTATCAAATTTGTATAAAATTTGTATAAGAAAGGTCTTTATAAGAAGCATCCAAAGCAGGAGAAGAAGCCCGGATTATTCCCTATTCATGAATAGAAAGGCTTTGGAATTTAGCAACCACTTGATGTTTCTATTAATCAATTCATCTGGATCTGAATTAATTACACTAGCTACACATATGTGTGTGTATATATGTATAATATTTATATTTATAGGGTCTTTGGCTTTTAATTATCTCAATTAGGTTGACACTGTAAACCTATCTCACATCAAGCATCTCACTCAAAGTTTTAAATAAATAAATAAATAATTTATTGGTAAATAGATATTTATTGTGCTTTTATGTGTACGTGGTTCTGTAAGAGTATGAATACACACACAGATATATATATATATATATATATATATATATATCATCATCATCAAATTCAGCAGGATAAAGACAATGATCCAAGAGAACAGCATTTTGTAAAAGAATATTAGCTACCGACTTTGTTTTCCCAACCCGTGAAGATTTCTGACCACCCCTTTTTATGATATGAATCCGTGACTGTCTCAAATTGTCGTGCATGATTGCTTAGAAACACACACACACACATGTGGTCCGAAAAATGTGGGACCCCAAGAATTGTGTGTTGTACTAGCAAGTCTTAAAAGAGATTTGGACTGGAAACCATCTATTACGTACTTTTAAATATTTTTTCAATTTACAGTATTACATAGACAGATTAGATTAGAAATAATTTCCACCCATTCCTTTAGTTGCAGCAGTCTTAAAAGAGAGAGGAAAGCATTTATTTATTTATTTATTTTTTGCTGGAAAGAGGAAAGGAATACTTAAAAGAGAGCGTTCTAGAGAGAGAGAGAGAGAGAGAGAGAGAGAGAGAGAGAGAGAGAGAGAGAAAGAGTGAGTTCTATCTGTTTGACTCATGGTCGTTGATTTCTGGTTTATATAACAATTTACTTGTGTATACAATGGCCCACTCACTAAATTAATGAATCAATCACAATTTACTTGTGTATATTAGGAAATACGTATTCGATGTCCCTAATAATGAAGTTATTAATTATGCACCATTTTAGAGCATACAACCAGTCGGAGACAATATGAGATTTAATAATTATTTATTTTAACTAAACATTTATTGTATTTATTAGCCTTCTATAAAATTTGGTGGCTTCGTCATTATGCCTCAAACAATTAAAAGATTAAATATATATACAACAATTTAATAATTGACGGTATGATTGTCAAAATTAAAAGATTAAATACTAAAAGTTATCACTTAATATAAGTTTGTAAACTATTTATATGTGTTTTTCTTTTTTCTCTAATAAATGATATAAAGAACAAAGATTAAAAAAAAAGTCAAAGAAAGAGCAAATTCAATGAAAACGTAATTAAGAGCATGGTCTCAAAATTTGTAAAATTTTTAAGTGTCAGTGGGTACAACAAAAGAGAATAAAAAATTTGGACTCGTATTTTTTAACACCAGTGGGATATATTCCGTGTTCTTTCCTCCACGCGGTCTGATCGATCGTTTAACGCAAGTGGCATATATAATTTATTTATGTTTCGTGTTGACAGTTTTTTAATCTAAAAACGATGGTTAAGCACATGTGTGCCGCTCTACTTCTACGTAAGAATCTAGGGAGAGGAAAGGATGATTTTTTTTTTTGGCTGGAAAGAGGAATACTTAAGAGAGCGTTCTAGAGAGAGAGAGAGAGAGAGAGAGAGAGAGAGAGAGAGAGTTCTATCTGTTTGACCCGTGGTTGTTGATTTCTGGTTTGTATAAACGTTGTTTGTTTGTTATATGGGCTTATGGCTATGATGTTATTCTGAAGTTCTAATAGAATAAAATCTTTCATTTTGTTGCTATTTCTTTGCATTACAGAGTTCTATTGATAGATCAAGGAAGATCTGAGCCTAATTTGAAGACTTTCCTTTCCCTCTGTCCCCAAAGGTGCCTCCGAGTACGATCTCCATTAGTAAGTCCAAACCTTTTGAAGACCTTTGCAATTCTTTTATTATTTTTATTTTTGCTTTGTTTGTTTTGTTTTTTTTTTTTTTCCTCTCGTATTCATGAAAATGAAATTCTAGAGATGACCAGATGGGATTTCTGTTGAAATTTTGCTTAATCTTGAAAAAATTCAGAATTTTATTTGTTTGATCAGATTTTGTTAATAGAGAGAGAGAGAGAGAGATGCTTAATTCTCGCTGCACCTTTTTCCTATAACGATCCTGCTCGGTTCAAGAAAAGTAGGAAAACTATAAAAGAGTAATGAAAAAACTATCGTACTTCTGGTTATCGTATTGCTACAAGTTTAGCGAGACAACTAGAGAATAAAGATGACATGCTTCTTTATAACTAAAGGCAAACTGGAGAATAAAAAATGACTTTTCCTCTTTAACAAACATCTCAAAACTTTTGAACAAGAACATTGAATTAATGAAAAAGAAGTCGATACTTGTCTTCAACATTGTGCAATATGTTAGGAAGATGCAACTTAGTGTATATGTTGCTGGAGAATATATTTTATTGTTGCCATATTGATAGTTGCTGAAAAGTGTGTATCCTATTCTCATATCATTCCCAATTCTCGTAAGGCTTCAGACAATTTCTCAAAGATAACCATGGAGATCGTTTATGGCATTGCTGTGGAAGTGTTGAAGAGGGTAGCTGGTTTTGTCAACGAAAAGATTAGCTTGGCATGGGGAATGAAAGACGACCTAAAGAAGCTTGAGGATACCATGTCCACTCTCGAAGCTGTGCTCTTAGATGCTGAGGAGCAGCAGCAAGAAAACAAAGAAATAGAAGTCTGGTTGAGGCGACTTAAGGATGTCTTCCTTGATGCTTGGGACGTGCTGGATGAATATGAGTGTGAACTACTCAGAAGAGAAGTGGTGAAGAGACATGGAAGCATTGATAGAAAGGTACGTCGTTTCTTCTCGCGCTCTAATCCACTTGCGTTCCGCTTGAGCATTGGTAATCAAATTAAGGCGATAAGGCAAAAGTTAGATGATGTTGCCAAAGATAAGAGTAATTTCCATCTAAAAGAACATCATCAGGATGCAAGGCAAGTGCGGAGGGAGATGGAATCTTCCTTTGTAAGGCCTTCGGAAGTTATTGGTAGAGAAAGTGACAAAGATAAGATCGTGAAGTTATTGATGCAAAAAGACAACAATGATAGTATCTCTGTTATACCGATAATAGGAGTTGGGGGTCTAGGAAAGACTGCGCTTGCCAAGTTAGTGTACAATGATGACAAAGTTAGTGAGAAGTTTGCTTTAAAACTATGGGTGTGTGTGCAACAAGATTTTAATGTCACTGAACTGACAAGAAAAATTCTTATATCTTCTATCAGTGCAACTAATACCGTACATCAAATATTGAAGCAAACAAGGGATATTAGTAATTTGTCTATAGATCAGTTGCAATTGTTCTTGCAAAGCATTTTAAAGGACAAAAAGGTTTTGCTTGTACTGGATGACATATGGAATGAAGATCGCGGTAAGTGGAACGAGGTGAGAGATTTGCTGTCCGCAGTTTGCGCTATGGGGAGCAGAGTCATAGTCACAACACGCAATACTCAAGTAGCATCAATCATGGGCACAACTCCGACACATCATTTGGAATGTCTCTCTGAGGAGGATTCTGTGTCTTTATTTTTCAAATATGCTTTTGTAGATGAACAAGAGGCTGCACGATTTCCAAAACTAAAAGATATTGGCAAGCAAATTGTACAAAAGTGTGGAGGGCTTCCTTTGGCATTGAAGACTTTGGGGAGCTTGCTTTGCTCAAAAACAGATGAAGGTGAATGGATATATGTGAGGGATTGTGAGATATGGGAGTTGAAGCGAGAGCAAACTAATCCTATTTTATCTGCACTGAAATTAAGCTACAGTACAATGTCTCCGTCCTTAAAGCAATGCTTTGCTTATTGTTCTCTTTTTCCAAAGAACAATCGAACGAATGACATTGACATGATCAGGATATGGATGGCATTGGGCATCATTCAGTCACGTAGTGACAAAATGGAGTTGGAAAGTATTGGGAAATTGCTTTTCGAAGAGCTTTGCGGCAGATCTTTCTTTCAATATCTTGACGATGCCGAGCAATATTACAATTTAATTCAGGAGTTTGAAATGCACGATTTAGTTCATGATCTTGCAACTTCAATCATCCGACATGAGTTTGCCAAAATAGATTC
The DNA here is from genome assembly GCA_029231665.1 of Morus indica. Lineage (NCBI taxonomy): Eukaryota > Viridiplantae > Streptophyta > Magnoliopsida > Rosales > Moraceae > Morus > Morus indica. The sequence goes on from JACAGA010000006.1 coordinate 19,218,137, forward strand.
CAACTCTAAAACTGCCCCAAATGAGAGAGTTCGGCATTTGAGGATATTGTTGAAGGATGGCCATGATCAAAGCATCGTAACAATCGTGCAGAAATTACAAAGAGTGCGGAGTATTTTTGTTGCTAAAGAAATGGGTGAAGAGCCTAATATTGAGGAGTCCTTCCTTTCCACATGCATCTCAAGATTCAAATTCTTGCGGCTGTTGAATTTAGATGGTTTATGTTTTGACGTGCTGCCAAGTTCAATTGGTGCTCTCAAGCATTTGAGATGTCTGGACTTAACTGGAAACAAAAAGATCAAAAAACTGCCCAATTCAATTTGCAAGCTGCAAAGTTTGCAAAGTCTGTACCTCCATAAGTGTTCAGAGCTTGAGGAGTTACCAAGAGATATAAGAAACTTGGTCAGACTTAGAACTCTCTCTATAACCACAAAAGAGACCTGTCTTTCTGAGAATGGAATTGGATGCTTGAGATCTCTTGAATTTTTATGGATTACTGAATGTGAAAATTTGAGATCTTTGCCGCAAGATATGAGATGTTGTATCACATTACGTACTCTGCTTGTAGATGAATGTGAGCAACTTGAGTTGGCGAGCGGACCCGATGAAGTAATCAACAACCAGTTGAGTCTTCAAACATTGAGTATTATGGAATTGCCAGAGACGACAGCTTTACCCCAGTGGCTACAAGGCGCTGTTGACACTCTACAACGTTTAATTGTTTTTGATTGTTGCAAATTTGCCGCATTGCCAGAGTGGTTGCCAAACCTCACAACACTTGAGACGCTTGTGATTGGAGATTGTCAGAAATTGTCTTCTTTGCCAGAGGGGATGGAGCGGCTCACGTCCTTAACACGTTTGGTAATTATAGGCTGCTATGCATTGGAGGAGAGATGCAAACGTGACATTGGTGAGGATTGGCCAAAGATTGCTCATGTTACAAACTCTTCTATTGGTTTCTAATCTGATGAGGACTAGGTACGCCTTCACATACATATATGTTTTATTTTCTATTATTTATAGTTAGATAAACCTTTTTCTTCCTTTTTTAAACGGTAAAAAACAGGGACACCACCGGTGAAATTTTTTAAACGGTAAAACGTTTTTCTTCGTTTTTTAAACGATTCAGTCACTTTGAAATAATTCAGTCACTTAGATAAACCTTTTTCTTCGTGTATATGCGGTTCTCGTGTATGCTTTTGGAAAGAAGCCTACTGCTAGTCAAATCCTCAACAATTGATTAGTTGCCAGAGTTGTTAAATTTGAAGTATCAAGAATGGTTTGTGACTTGTCGTGTGTTTCATTATATCTATCTGTGTATATCTATAAACTTACTCATACATATCTCCTTGGCCAATAATATTTGAGGGACGTGTGTGTGCTTTTCTGATGAATTTGAACGGTGTGTGGATATATGAATGTAATTAGGAATGTCAATGGGGGAGGGGCAAATGGTGCCCCGCACTGACCTTAGTAATTAAACATGTAGGGAAAAACGACATTAGCCTTTTTTTTAAAAAAAAAAAAAAAAAAGGTCGCGGGGCACCACCCCGTTAGGGGTGGCAATTCGTGTCACGTGTTGTGTTTTGATAATTTCATTTTAAATTTACAATCAACCCGAACACGATCCGTGACACGAAATTTTTTAAAAATTGCAATACGAACACGACACGATCACTTTACGGGTTGACACGACACGACACGAAAATGACTCGTGACACGAAATTGACCCGTGAATCTGAAATTGACACAAAAATTGTATACTTTTATTTAATTTTTTACATATTAAAAATAACTTAAAATTCATGACATACTAAAATACAATAACATCTATTGAATTTAAGCAAATAATAGTATAATATTTTGAGTATACTATTATAATATCACAAGTTCATAATAAAATAAAAAATATGTAATGAAAAATATATGTATTTTTTAGTTTTTTACGAGTTTCGTGTCATGTTCGGGTTAGGCGGCTCCAATCTGAAATTAACCAGTGTTTTTCGTGTCAATTTTAAGTCGACTCAATTCTGATCTAAACTTTTTTTTTTCAACTCTAACCCGTAAAATTCGTGTCATATTATCGTGTTGTGACTCATAATACTAACTATAATTGCGAGATAAGTCTAATTGCGGGGTGGTGCGGGTCAGTTAAAAACCCACCCTGACCTATTGACAATCCTAAATGTAATCACGTATCGTTATGAATATGTGAAGACCATATATATATATATATATATATATATATATATATATATATATATAACATATATATTTGATAATGCTTATGAGTTGCAAATAAGAAACGGTTTTTCGTAATATTAATTGCAACTACTGATACTTTTGTAAGAAGAGGATATGACGTTTATCATTAGAAATTTAGAAGAGTGGGTGAGACTACTAATAACCACTCCTATTTCAGTTGTTTCTTTCCTTCTTTCTTTATTTATTTATTTTTATAATTTTTTTCTAGAAACTTTTTTTAATTGTAGTAAATATCAGATTTATAAAGCTAAATTAATTAAATAACACATTTTTTAAAATTATTTGAAATAAATAACAATTTACTGTGTGTAAATTTTCATTTACGACTGATAGAATTGTAAGTTTAAGTCAGACTAAACACTGAGACCTGCCACTATTGGTATGTGTCCGGCCTAGCTCTAACTTATGGGCTGAGATTTCAACCCTGAAAGGTTATTTGGACCTGACCGGCCTGATCCAAACACTCTCTTTTTAAATATTTTTTAAATAATATCTTATAAAATTTTGGACCGGTTTTAAATTTGTTGGGCTTTAGGACCGGGTTGAATCCCTTTAAGGTTAACCTTGCCCGAGCTAAAATTCTCATTTGGGCCGCTGAGCGGCCTGAACTTTCACTCTAACGTCCGGTAAAAATAATTTATGTATAAAAAAATCTTTATTTAAATGGAATGAGAGAGAGAGACATCTTGAGTATTTGGATATTTTAATGTATATAAAAATATTTAATGTACCTTTTCTTCTATGTAATACGTACTATTTTTATTATAAAATAGTTTTTTCTTCTCTAATATTTATTTGTTTATTTTCACAAATGAAAAGGGAAAACAACCATTCTAGCAGTACCATGTGCTTTATCGATTTAGGAAACTGATACCTTAATATTGGATTATACCAGATAGTCATCAGTACATAAAATAAAATAAAATAAAATAAAATAAAAACCGCACCCTGAGTGTCTTGCATTTTGTTTTTTTTTTTTTTATATCATAAAACACCTCACCAAATAAGTAAAAATAAAATATAGTTTTTATTCAACATAAGCATCATCTAAGAAAAGAAAAAAATAAAAAGCTAAAAACGAAGTAAGTACCTCGTGGATGGAATATATTTACTTTCAATGAGGAAGCTATAAATTGTTCTACAATCGCTTTAGACATGTTGATAAAATTTAGAAGTCTATCTTATTAAGGGATTTTTTTGGTGTTCACTTTTTTTTTTTAAATTACTGATATTTTTTGTTTATCAGCCGTCGGATTTATATTATTTTTTTAATTTGATTCGATTTTTTGATCAGATTTAATATAAATCTAACAGTTGATAAATAAAGAACCGGTGTTTCAAAAAAAAAAAAAAAAGGAACACTAAAGAAAGTCTCATCTTATTTTTCAGCTTCTCTTATTATTTTGGATTGGAATTAGATCTCCCAGCTTCCAATTCATAAAAAACTCAGTAGGAGCTGTAATAGGCTTAAAGGAGCCCGGGTGAGGGATAAGGGGAGTGGAAAATTGAAATGCCTCTAAAATCAACAACCCTCCATCAAACACCATTCCTCAAAATATTGTTTCCATCTCCGGCTTCCAAAAGGAACGAGGGGGAAGTATTTAGCTTTAAAAATTCGGTTCAACAAAAAGTATTTTGAAGAATCCGGCAACCTTGCTTAGTGAGAAGAGCATGATTGAACATACTAATCCTGAAAACCTAGAGAGCGTGTTTAGAACTCGTTTTAAAATAATTTTATTTTTTGTATGAAAATAGAAATGAAAACGTTTTCAATTTTAGATAGAAATCATATTTAAAAATTCGTTTGGTAGTTTTATCAAGATATTATTTTTAGTGTAAAAAACTCAATAATGTCTCTCTTTCTCTCTCTGTGCTCGAGAGAGGAGAAAATGAAAACAAAAAATGAAAAATGACTAAAAGTCATTTTTCATTTATCTTTTCATTTTACACTAAATTAAAAAATTATTTTCATTTCCGTTTTTTATCTTTATTGTGTCAAATGCTGTTTTGGAAACGTTTTCATTTTTTCTTTCTCAAAAAACGTAAAAAAATAAAAACGAGATCAATTCCAAACATAGCCAAAGTCTCCTAACTTTTTTGGCTGATACATTTTCTCCCATTGCATCCAATGGATTTTCCTAGTAGCCTCCATATATTCCCACCAAAATCTAGCAAAAACCACCAGCCACCACCTTAATTGTCCGTTCTCTTCTTGAGCTCAAAAAAAATTTCTCTCTTCTCCAAAGCTGCAATATTTTAGCAAATCTCTCCTTAATCCCATTGAAAAATACTCTCTTTTATTGTTACCGACAAAAGCGGGCAACTTGAGATACTTGTCATGGTGATGCACATCGCTGTGAAGCCCTAACCCGCATTGGGTCTCCAATTTTAACTCAATATTAACATTAGGATTAAAAGTAATTAAAGATTTCGAAAAATTATCCGTCACGACGCTGTAACATACGAGTTCGGAATTCATCTAATTGCATCACTGTCCTGCCAAGATGCCTGTCCAAAGGTAATAGAATAAGTTGCAAATGGCAAATGGCAAATGACAAACTCCAGTCAAATCCATACTCGCTTCTATAAACTCGTATATGAGAGTGCTGAATTTTCATATAGTCGGACTCTTCTTATGCCCTCCAAAAAAAAAAAAAAAAAAAAAAAAACTTATGACTTTTGAACATAAAAAAAAGTAACACACATTTTCCATCTAAACTTGATATAAGTTTTGAATTGGGCCTTATTTCTTACGAAATGGTCGAAATAATAGAAAGCCATATGACGAGGTGTTTGATGACTATTTATCTAATACATTATTGTACATTGTATTTTTATCTTTTCTATTTGTTTTGGGTAATGTTTATGCTGGGGAAGATTTTTTTACCCTGCCAGGAAGATGTTTATACTGATTATTTATTTATTTATTTATTTTCACTTTTGGTTTCTTGCTTCTTTTTTTTTTTTTTTTTTTTTTTTAGAGCTTATATACAGCTTATTTTTAGCCTTTTTTTTCTTTTTTTATTTATTTATTTTAATTAATAAGTCACACTATGAAACATTAAGAGAGAGTTATCGAAAGGAAATTAAGGGCCACAACTATAATCTCATGTAATCAATTTGACTTCATGCCAGGTACATCAACCACGAAAGCTATTTTTCTTCTTAAGATGCTAATGGAAAGGTACGGAGAAGTCAAGACAGACCTACATATAGTCTTTATAGATTTAGAAAATACATATGATAGGATGCCGAGAGAAGTTTTATGGTGGGTGCTAGAACAGAGAGGAGTGTGTAATGACTGAGAAAATCCAAGACTTTAAATAATATAATTTATTTATTTAAGCCAAGGATTTTCCTAGAAAATATTATGTGACTGAAGGATTAATGGAATCAATATCTGTATTCCTAAATTCTATAGTAGATTTCATGTTAAGTTCATGTTTCGATCAAGTAAATTCGATCGATAAATTCTCGCCGTATTTTAAGGCGGAATAATTTTTAGTATAAGTATAGTTTGAGAATCTTAATTTCAAGAATCTCCAAGCATAACACGATGTTAGCAGCGTGTAAACAAAAAAACACACTGACATTTTAAAAGAAGAGAAAATCCTTAATTGCCAGACAGTTAGGTTAAAGTCACAAGGTAAATACCCACAGCAGAAGGGTACAATGTGAGCTCGGGAGTTGACACCGTCAGAAACAACGTCATTCCCGAGATAGAATGCTGAGAAGTTAGATTTTGAATTTGTTCAGTCTAGAATTTATTTCAAGACTTGAAACAGTTCGAAATATTACGCGAGTAAGAATGTAAAACAATATTGAATTATTCAGAAATTAATATTGGACTGTAAGTAATAGATTAAATTACGTGAGCAAAATTAATTACCTCTAATCAGTAAAATTTAATCTGTTTAGAGGAAATAATTGAGGATAAGATCAGGCATGTAATCTTGTCTTAATTAGACACTATATATAGTGAAATTTTTAGGCTTCTATCATTTTCTCTCTCTTGCTCACGTTCACGCTCACTCTCTCTCTCTTCTCTCACGTTTTCTCACAAAACCCTCAATGGCCAAATACTCAAGTTGAGATTCCGACCTCCGTTTTCGACACCGCCGGTGTCAATAGAAAGATCTCGACGAGCTGAGTTCAATGACATGCGGCACGACCTCTAACTCCGCCGGAATCAGCCGCAATCGCCGGCGGAAGTTCCGAAATGACCATTTTCTTCCCGTCGTGATATCTCCGCCATCCGACCTCCGATCGAGATGATTCCAGTCCCTATGGACTCAGTGCAGTGAGACGAAGAAAACCCATCCATTTTCATAGCTCAATGATGGCCGGAGCACCGCCGTCCGTGGTGGCCGGAATCGCCTCCGCCGCCGCCGTTGTTCCTCTCTCTCCAGGCCGTCGTGGATGCCACCACCCCCACCAATCGACTCAGAAGCCGACGCCCAGCAGATCCCGACCAGCAGCCACCGTCACCGTCGCAGTTTGGCCGGAAAACGGAGCCGTTGCCGTCGTCCGCGGAGGGAGGAGGTGGTTCCGACGATCTAACCGTTGGATCGTCGTAATTTTGGTCTCACAACACACAGAAGGAAGTGGGTAAGAAAACCCCTCAACCAATTTTAATAATTGATGGCCGGAAATATGAGATTTGAGTCGCCGGATTTTACCGACGTTGCCGGTCCCGATGGGTACTGTTACAGGCCGAATTGTGTGAAATTGACCGCACCAATGGACTCAGAAGGGTCAATTTAGGGGGGGTAGGACCCAAGTCCGCCGCGGAAAAACTCTCCGGGAGCCTCCGCCGCCGTACGCCGCCGCCGCCGCCGCCATATTCCGGCGAGGTGTTGTTTCTCAGGCTATCGACCTCCGTTTGATGATCCGAGACCATATCCCGACTCGTTTCGACGTGCTGAACGCAATGGTGACGTCCGTTCAACCAAATTCAATTCTGATAAGAATGGTCTAGTACTGGTTGCATGTAGATCGAGGTGGTTCGGACTAAACAAGTGAAGATCAGAATTAAGTGTTTAAAGCTACGATGTTCCTCAAGGATCATTCATAGTGCTTGTGTCACGACCCTCCTACGAGGCCGCCACTGTAACTAACCTTTTAACTTGTACTTACTGAATTTTCTTAAAATTTGCGGAACATTTTTTTTTTTTTTTTTTTTAAACATAAGAAGGAATACTTTCATAATTTGTAACAATAATTTCAAATAATGAATCACTCAATTACTAAAAACTTTTCTTAATTTTAGTTAAGATAAAACTTCTAAAAATATCTTTCAAATTGAGTGACATTTGAACTCTTGATTCACATACCCTTTAAAAGCATTTCTAAAACTAGCCAATTTAATTGGGTTATCTCATTTGACTTTAAAATGGATTTCGTGAAAAAAATCTTAAATTCAAGTACATCTTAAAGTCCTTTTAAAATCAATCGTTTAAATCATCATGTTTAAAATTCGTTTATTTGTTGCATGCACTGTTGCAACGTTCTAAAACTTAAATACTCAAAACTAGGATTGTTAGCTACAATCTCAGTTTTCCTAACATACATATGTACATATACTTTTTTAAACATACATGCTTGAAACTTTAAATCATATAAATATATACATGATTTTACTTAAACTTACTGCGGAAAATAACTGCGTTAGCGGTATCCATTCCCATCTCCACCATTCGTCCGCCACTTACCATTGCCCTTCAAGAATTGCTGATAGGTTTCTTACCTACAGCATGAACATATCTGATTGAGCTTTCGCTCAGCAAGTAGGAACTATATCTCACAAAATAACTGTAAGTACACATGTATAAATATGCATGAGCTGATTATGCTTGATTATGATGTTTTATCATAGTCTTATTATCTTATCTTATCTTATCTTTCATACTGATGGGCCCGAGTGCTCACGTACCACTTGCGCGCAATCATCGGGACGTAAGGGTTTGCAAGGTCCCCAACGACCCGTGATTTAAATTGAACTGAGTGCCTCCCTTGCGAAGGACCCTTTTTTTTTGTTCATTTAGCTCCCTTGTGGAGTCTGATTACCTCCCTTAGGTCGGAGGCTGGTACGGCACTCAACTGAGTTTCTTCTTATAAGTTCCTCTTGACTTATTAAGGTGTATGCAATATGACCTAACATAGCATACTATAACATTAAATTAATTTAAACACATATAATTCATGTGCACTGCTTATGTGTATGCAGCATAACATAGCATCGCGTACAATACTTAAAAACATAAACATGCACATATAACATGTGTAACTTTTTTCTTTAAAATCTATTCATACTGTAGGCGAGATTCCTACTTACCTGATTTACAGAGCTGGAATCCACTTTTCGCCAAACCGCCTATTCTGTTACTTGCTTACTTCTGAAAATAAACACCCACTGAGAGTGTGAGGTTATCTGTCGTTTGCTATTCTATTTTAGCAACTTATGAAGGAATCTAACCCTTTTCTTAAGGCATGTATTCCTTTCCTTTACTGAAGGATAATTCACTATAAGGATCGATTTATTAAATCCTTAAAATTTTATTTTCCTTAATTGCCATTACAAATTTGTACTAAATTGATAATTCATTAATTATCTTATCCTTATAATAAGTCTAACAATTTAGTTAACTAATTTTGGTAATTAATTAACCCTCTTATTCATATACTAAGTTTACATAAGTTAGTTAATTAATCTTAGTAATTAATTAACTTCCTTAATCATATTCTAAGTCTTAGATAATTTAATTAGTTTTAATAAGTAATTAAATTATCATCCATAATACACTTTTAATAAACTTTACTTTACCTCACTTGATGGGCTCAAAATAGTGTTGAGGTCCATATTTACCGTCGTAAAATTAAGGGTCTAGCGTTTCGTTTCTTTACGATTTTCGCTTACATGCTCATTTGAAAATCGTTAAGTTTTATTGAAAAACTACATACGACGTTTAACATAAATATAAACCTAATTCACGAATCTCATAATTAACGTATTTCGTGAAAATCATACGCCTTATATGACTATCTTAATTAAACTGTAAGCAAGGTTTGTACTTGCCTGAGTTCCGAGCTAAGCGGTTCTGATAGCATCTCGCTTGTCGTGTCCTCCTGCGTATTCCTCAAAACTAATTATGAGAAAAGCTGCAAGCACTATGAATGATCCTTGAGGAACATCGTAGCTTTACACACTCGATTTTGATCTTTACTTGTTCAGTCTGAACCACCTCGATCCGCGTGCAACCAGTACCAGACCATTCTCATCAGAACTGAATTTGGTTGAACGGACGTCACCATTGCATTCAGCACGTCGAAACGAGTCGGGATATGGTCTCGGATCATCAAACGGAGGTCGATAGCATGAGAAACAACACCTCGCCGGAATATGGCGGCGGCGGCGGCGGCGTACGGCGGCGGAGGCTCCCGGAGAGTTTTTCCGCGGTGGACTTGGGTCCTACCCCCCCTAACTTGACCCTTCTGAGTTTATTGGTGCGGTCAATTTCACACAATTCGGCCTGTAACAGTACCTATTGGGACCGGCAACGTAAGTAAAATCCGGCGACCCAAATCTCAATATTACGGCCATCAATTATTAAAATTGGTTGAGGGGTTTTCTTACCCACTTCCTTCTGAGTGTTGTGACACCAAAATTACGATGATCCAACGGTTAGATCGTCGGAACCACCTCCTCCCTCCACGGACGACGGCAACGGCTCCGTTTTCCGGCCAAACTGCGACGGTGACGGTGGCTGCTGGTCGGGATCTGCTGGGCATCGGCTTCTGAGTCGATTGGTGGGGGCGGTGGCATCCACGACGGCCTGGAGAGAGAGAAACAACAGCGGCGGCGGAGGCGATTCCGGCCACCACGGACGGCGGTGCTCCGGCCATCATTGAGCTATGAAAATGGATGGGTTTTCTTCGTCTCACTGCACTGAGTCCATAGGGACTGGAATCATCTCGATCGGAGGTCGGATGGCGGAGATATCTCGACGGGAAGAAATGGGTAAATTTCGGAACTTCCGCCGGCGATTGCGGCTGATTCCGGCGGAGTTAGAGGTCGTGCCGCATGTCATTGAACTCAGCTCGTCGAGATCTTTCTATTGACACCGGCGGTGTCAAAAACGGAGGTCAGAATCTCAACTTGAGTATTTGGCCATTGAGGGTTTTGTGAGAAAACGTGAAAGAAGAGAGAGAGAGAGAGAGCGTGAGCGTGAGCAAGAGAGAGAAAATGATAGAAGCCTAAAAACTTCATTATATATAGTGTCTAATTAAGACAAGATTACATGCTTGATTTTATCATCAAATATTTCTTCTAAACAGATTAAATTTATACTGATTAGAGATAATTAATTTAGCTCACGTAAATTAATCTTACTTACAGTCCAATATTAATTTCTGAATAATTCAATATTGTTTTATATTCTTACTCGCGTAATATTTCGAACTGTTTCAAGTCTTGAAATTAATTCCAGACTGAACAAATTCAAAATCTTACTTCTCAGCATTCTATCTCGGGAATGACGTTGTTTCTGACGGTGTCAACTCCCGAGCTCACATTGTACCCTTCTGCTATGGGTATTTACCTTGTGACTTTAACCTAACTGTCTGGCAATTAAGGATTTTCTCTTCTTTTAAAATGTCAGTGTGTTTTTTTTACACGCTGCTAACATCGTGTTGTGCTTGGAGATTCTTGAAATTAAGATTCTCAAACTATACTTGTACTAAAAATTATTCCGCCTTAAAATACGGCGAGAATTTATCGATCGAATTTACTTGATCGAAACATGAACTTAACATGAAATCTGCTATAGAATTTAAGAATACAGATATTGATTCCATAAATCCTTCAGTCACATAATAATTTTCTAGGAAAATCCTTGGCTTAAATAAATAAATTGTATTATTTAAAGTCTGGGATTTTCTCAGTCATTACAATCTTCCCCCCTTAAAAAATTTTCGTCCCGAAAATTAGAACAACTTGGGGTAGCTTTTCCTCGTATCCTCTTCGCGTTCTCAAGTAGCTTCCTCAATATTATGATTTCACTACAAGACTTTAACCAAAGGAATTACTTTATTCCTTAAGGTTTTCTCCTTGCTAGCTTGGATCTGACCTGGTTTCCCCTTGTAAGTGAGGTCTGCGTGCACTTCGACAGGTTCCTGATGCAATACATGCAATGAATCTGTCACATACTTCCTCAATATCAATACGTGAAAGACATTGGGTTCCTCAATATTATGATTTCACTACAAGACTTTAACCAAAGGAATTACTTTATTCCTTAAGGTTTTCTCCTTGCTAGCTTGGATCTGACCTGGTTTCCCCTTGTAAGTGAGGTCTGCGTGCACTTCGACAGGTTCCTGATGCAATACATGCAATGAATCTGTCACATACTTCCTCAATATCAATACGTGAAAGACATTGGGTACATAAGCCAATTCTGGCGACTCTACTAGTCTATATGTGACTTTACTAATCCTTTCGAGGATCCCAACTGTCCGACGCATCTTGGGTTGAGTTTCTCTCTTTTACCGAATCTTATTACTCCTTTCATTGGTACCACCTTCAGGAAAACTAAGTCTCCTACCTGAAACTCTATAGGTTTGCGGCGTTTATCCGCATAGCTCTTCTGGCGACTATGAACTGTATCAAACCTCTTTGTGATACGTCTAACATTCTCTGTGGCTCTCCTGTTAAAGTTTACTATTTCTAGATGCTTCTCTCCAGATTCATACTATTGAATTGGGGACACGCATCTTCTTCTGTATAGAGCTTCGAAAGGTGTCATTCTTATTGACGTGCGATAGCTGTTGTTATAGCAAAACTCTATCAAAGGCAACTTTCTATCTCAGTTCCCTTTAAATCCATGACACATGCTCTTAACATATCTTCTAGGGTCTGGATGGTTCTCTCAGATTGGCCATCTGTCTGTGGTGAAAAGTTGTACTAAACTTTAACTTAGACCCATTGCATCATGTACACTCGTGAAATGGCTGTCTCTCAAGAGAATAACTGAGTTTGATAGGCAAAAAGTGTGCTGATCTAGTCGATCGATCTAACGATTATCCAAATCTCATCGTTACTATCGGATATTCTAGGCAACTCTACCACAAAATCCGTCGTGATTTGATCACACTTTTATTCTAGAATGTAGATCTTCTGCAATTCTCCTGCTAGATGTTGTTCTTCTACCTTAACTTCCTATCAATCAAGGCAATTTCAACAACATCATTCTTCTATTAGAGTAACGAATGGTTTGGATGAGATAGTTTGTCTCCAAAATGGCTGATCACTCTTCTTAGTCTCGATTGTCATTTCAATCTTCAACCGAATTAATCTTTAGGATTAGTCAATCAATTGCCTAGTATGAGTCGTGATTGATCTCGAAACTATTTTTTTTAAAACTCAACATAGACTTAGACTATGCATTTCTATTCTTGATTCGGCTGAGACTCTATTATCGGAACTATCTGATCTTGGTCCTGGTTATTGTAATATCCTCTTGATACACCTACTGTGAGAACTCTCTAATTCTGAGTGTGATGTACTACTTTAGTATAACTTGGATTAAAATGTTTATCCTTGTGGTTTCTGGGGGTACTGCGTAGTACAAACTGTAATACTACACATTGAATCATTATATTATTCCATGATTCTATAATTCTCCTCTCATAATACTGCTTAGATCTTAAAATATTCTTAGTTATTACTAATCGAGTGCTCACTTATTGGTTCATCAATTTGTCTGAACCGTTAAGAATGTGATGACTTATCTGAAGTCAAACAATTTACTTGAACTTTCACTCTCATAGCCAGTATTCTCAATCATTATCTGACATGGTGTACCATTAAGTCATTTCTCTCATGTCTCACGGTACTCTTAAACATTCCCGTATATACTTATTAGGCTTTTCATAGTATATCTTGTCATACTTAGATTTTACACGTCATTCTAATATGAACACGTGTACTGAGAGGTTTTAAACCTGTAGATTGCATGGCTTATTTATAGAAAAATCCATAAATAAGTAGACTTACTTATCTACTAATTCTCCTTGACATTACAATTTACTAGGCTTATATAAATTTGATCTGCAAAATTAAAATGAAGCCGAGGAAAAGTAATGTTTTTCGTTATTCTTCATGTGAAGAGCATCTTCCATTGGCATTTTTTTTTTCCTCTGAGGATCTTACTAAGATTATTGACCTTTCTTTCTATAAGGTCTCTTTTCTACTAATCCATGATTTCAACTTGCTCTTTACTCTTAACTCCTGCATTTCTTTATCAGGATCTTGATTTGATATATGGAATGACTCAAGAATCTATCATCTTAACATTTTCTTAATGGGTTCCCATTATCCAAATCGTTATCATTAGCAATAGTAGTAACTATAGCTTACTTATATACTTGTTCTGATACTTTGGGGAATCTATATTTCCTCAATTAAACTTTCTCTATTTTTCTTCGGGGTACTCCGCCTTTCTCTTGGAGTATGAGTGAAGAAAGATCAGTCTTACTGTCCATACTTATAGAAGCTCTCTACTTTGTTCTAATAGTTTTCCCCATTGATTATGAGCTATCTTCACTTCTACTTTGTTTGTCATAATCACCAAGCAGTTTCTTATCAAAACTATGGGGCCTCAATTTAACTATTCTCCATATATATATATATATATATTTATACTTAAGTTGGAGCTTCACCTATCATCTGACCAATAGTTCATATGACGCACGAACTCAAAGGTACCTCAAATCCTTTCTCACATGTAAAACTGTATTGTAATACTCTCTTATTCTAACTTATTGTAGAATTTGTGGCCAAACATCGTATCATATCACGATTGTTTAGGCACTTTTTCCTGTCTGAACCTTATTTCATAGAGTAGCGAGACCCTTCTGAATCTAAATTTCGTACAACTAGTGTAAGACATACTTCTACAAGATAATGTTGTGTTGATTCCTGAGTCTGTAAATGACTACTTGAGGTTTACCGACCTTATATTTGTCTTATAATCATCAGACTTAATAACTAGTTTCCTCAAATACTTAAGTCCTTAAGAAATACATGTATCAACCTCATCTGACATTCTTATCTTCTTGCTGGAGCTCTAACTGTTTATGTTTCTATCACAAACCATTCATAACTCTCCTTCAATTTTTTTGAAGGATAGTTATTGCTTACACAACTAGCTACATCATCTTTTCCTTTGGGGTTACCAATGTACCCTTTAACGATGTGATACTCCTCAATTGTTCTGTTTCTTATGCTTTATGAGTCTTTTTAAAGGGTCTACCCTTTTCCTTTTTATCTAGTGTCGAGTTCAAACTACTCTCGAAAGTATGAACTCATTCAAGGAGATACCATCTACGTACTTTAGCATTCTTCCTTCTAATTTACTCTTTATATAATCGAGTTCTTAAGCTCATTTCATCTCGTGTTTACTTTCCTCAAAGAACAATTATTTTAAACTTATGACTCTGGAAAAATTCTAATAATTTCTCCTTAAAATAGGTATATTTCGAAGTATTACCTTCTGTTGACATTTTTGTTCTTAAGTAGGATCATCTGTCTTTCGATCTTTGTACCTCTCAGAGCATATATCATAGTCTTAATGGTATACATCCATCCTTCTTAACCTAATCCCCAACCTCTAAACTCAATAAGGTCATCCTCCCAGTATAAAAATGATTACACCTAAAAATTCTTTCATTTTCTTTAGATTCCTAGATTGATAATAGTGTTCCCCTATTTATCATCGGGCAGGGTATATATAAAACAAAATCCTCAAACCATTGCTACGTTTGATACCCCATTATCTTACTTTTAACTTACTTATCATACTGACTAAACTATTAGTCCTTATTGTTCCTTCACTTATGCAAGAGATATCCTCCTTTAAAATGATTACATTTCATATCATCCATTAAGAGTTTGACTTATAAATTCATAACTTCCGTCCTCAAAGTTTCAATTATAAGTCATAATAAATCTGTCTTAGATTGGCATCACAACCAAATTTTTCTTAATAGATAAACACTATCCTTAATTGGTTTGCTCCACTCTTGTTGTGATTTCCTTTTTACAACACCTCTTGATTGGCATGGAAATCATATTATTTCTATTTCCTTACTTCATAATATCTAATAATGAGTCACACTTTGACTCTGAGGTTTCTTATATTTCTTAAGCTGTAATCCCGTTTATCAAGGGATTTCGCCTACTTAAGTTAATCACCTTGAGTAGATACGTAGATGAGCACCTTTATTACTTTATTTTGATCACATATCTCTATTCATGGTCACCTTAGTATCTTATCGACTTGGCACATCTAATCCATGATTTTCTAATGGATAAGCTTATGACAGTGTATTGTCACACCTTACCTGCCTACTGTATTGTGGGATGACTTATTTTCTGTCAATCAATACCTTCACCGTAAAGGCAACTTTTGCTTTTATCATCTTTACCTAATGCAATCTTAATTCTTTTAGCGGATTTAAACAAATCCGTAACTGTATTCTTCAATCATAAATAAGGTAAGAATATCTCCCTTTGAGATCGTTGTAGAGGGATTAGTTTGGTCAAAACTAACCTAGAACAACATCCTTCCATTTGTCCATGACCTTCGGTGTTCTTTTCTCATCACTTAAACTGCTACTTACATTTAAACTCATTGCATTAGTTCTTGTACCTATATCCAAATGGGATTCTCAACATCTCAAACCTCTTTTGCATTTGTCTTAACTTATAGCCTTTGTGCATTATTTATCATCACATTAATACACATAGGTACTTTCTATGAGATTGCTAAACATTTTAAGGCTAGCAATCATCGTGTATCATATCTTAAGTGGGTCGCTTAACATCTACCATATGCTGATATTGCTCAATGTTGAAGCTATATTTCCTATATCGTATCTTGATATACATATGTAGTCGTCGAACGTGGCCCACATCTAGCTTGACGGGGTTACATCGTCCATCTACTTATTAACGTCGTCTTTATGCTACATAGTCAGATCCTTTTTATGGATCCATGCTGAAAAGCTGCTGCTAGCAACGCAGTCATACGTGATTCCTCAAAAGGGAGTCTCGGTAGTTGTTTCTTTTCAAACTGCTGTACGTGGCTCCAATACTTTGCTTGGCTTTATAATCCAGCAACGATCATTACGGGGTCACCTCAAACGATCACACTTCTTGAGTCTTGTCAGCCCAAGGGAATACAACACAGTAAAATGCTGGGGCGGTTAAACTTGAATGGTCCTTGATAGGACGATCTTAATCGTGCGAACGTATCAACTTTTGGTTGCTCGTTAAATAAGCGTTCGCGTCTATTAACTACTATAAACTACTTATCATAAACATACTTTAACTTACTTGGACTATGGCGAAGCAGACACGTGACGACGTGGAGTAGGATGGCAGGATACCGGCTCTGATACCAACTGTCACGACCCTCCTACGAGGCCGCCACTGTAACTAACCTTTTAACTTGTACTTACTGAATTTTCTTAAAATTTGCGGAACATTTTTTTTTTTTTTTTTTTTAAACATAAGAAGGAATACTTTCATAATTTGTAACAATAATTTCAAAATAATGAATCACTCAATTACTAAAAACTTTTCTTAATTTTAGTTAAGATAAAACTTCTAAAAATATCTTTCAAATTGAGTGACATTTGAACTCTTGATTCACATACCCTTTAAAAGCATTTCTAAAACTAGCCAATTTAATTGGGTTAGCTCATTTGACTTTAAAATGGATTTCGTGAAAAATCTTAAATTCAAGTACATCTTAAAGTCCTTTTAAAATCAATCATTTAAATCATCATGTTTAAAATTCGTTTATTTGTTGCATGCACTGTTGCAACGTTCTAAAACTTAAATACTCAAAACTAGGATTGTTAGCTCCAATCTCAGTTTTCCTAACATACATATGTACATATACCTTTTTAAACATACATGCTTGAAACTTTGAATCATATAAATATATACATGATTATACTTAAACTTCCTGCGGAAAATAACTGCGTAAGCGGTATCCATTCCCATCTCCACCATTCGTCCGCCGCTCACCATTGCCCTTCAAGAATTGCTGATAGGTTTCTTACCTACAGCATGAACATATCTGATTGAGCTTTCGCTCAGCAAGTAGGAACTATATCTCACAAAATAACTGTAAGTACACATGTATAAATATGCATGAGCTAATTATGCTTGATTATGATGTTTTATCATAGTCTTATTATCTTATCTTATCTTATCTTTCTTACTGATGGGCCCGATTGCTCACGTACCACTTGCGCGCAATCATCGGGACGTAAGGGTTTGCAAGGTCCCCAACGACCCGTGATTTAAATTGAACTAAGTGCCTCCCTTGCGAAGGACTCTTTTTTTTTTGTTCATTTATCTCCCTTGTGGAGTCTGATTACCTCCCTTAGGTCGGAGGCTGGTACGGCACTCAACTGAGTTTCTTCTTATAAGTTCCTCTTGACTTATTAAGGTGTATGCAAGATGACCTAGCATAGCATACTATAACATTAAATTAATTTAAACACATATAATTCATGTGCACTGCTTATGTGTATGCAGCATAACATAGCATCGCGTACAATACTTAAAAACATAAACTTGCATATATAACATGTGTAACTTTTTTCTTTAAAATCTATTCATACTGTAGGCGAGATTCCTACTTACCTGATTTACAGAGCTGGAATCCACTTTTCGCCAAACAGCCTATTCTGTTACTTGCTTACCTCTGAAAATAAACACCCACTGAGAGTGTGAGGTTATCTGTCGTTTGCTATTCTATTTTAGCAACTTATGAAGGAATCTAACCCTTTTCTTAAGGCATGTATTCCTTTCCTTTACTGAAGGATAATTCACTATAAGGATCGATTTATTAAATCCTTAAAATTTTATTTTCCTTAATTGCCATTACAAATTTGTACTAAATTGATAATTCATTAATTATCTTATCCTTATAATAAGTCTAACAATTTAGTTAACTAATTTTGGTAATTAATTAACCCTCTTATTCATATACTAAGTTTACATAAGTTAGTTAATTAATCTTAGTAATTAATTAACTTCCTTAATCATATTCTAAGTCTTAGATAATTTAATTAGTTTTAATAAGTAATTAAATTATCATCCATAATACACTTTTAATAAACTTTACTTTACCTCACTTGATGGGCTCAAAATAGTGTTGAGGTCCATATTTACCGTCGTAAAATTAAGGGTCTAGCGTTTCGTTTCTTTACGATTTTCGCTTACATGCTCATTTGAAAATCGTTAAGTTTTATTGAAAAACTACATACGACGTTTAACATAAATATAAACCTAATTCACGAATCTCATAATTAACGTATTTCGTGAAAATCATACGCCTTATATGACTATCTTAATTAAACCATAAGCAAGGTTTGTACTTGCCTGAGTTCCGAGCTAAGCGGTTCTGATAGCATCTCGCTTGTCGTGTCCTCCTGCGTATTCCTCAAAACTAATTCTGAGAAAAGCTGCAAGCCCTATGAATGATCCTTGAGGAACATCGTAGCTTTACACACTCGATTCTGATCTTTACTTGTTCAGTCTGAACCACCTCGATTCACGTGCAACCAGTACCAGACCATTCTTATCAGAATTGAATTTGGTTGAACGGACGTCACCATTGCATTCAGCACGTCGAAACGAGTCGGGATATGGTCTCGGATCATCAAACGGAGGTCGATAGCCTGAGAAACAACACCTCGCCGGAATATGGCGGCGGCGGCGGCGGCGTACGGCGGCGGAGGCTCCCGGAGAGTTTTTCCGCGGTGGACTTGGGTCCTACCCCCCCTAACTTGACCCTTCTGAGTTTATTGGTGCGGTCAATTTCACACAATTCGGCCTGTAACAGTACCTATTGGGACCGGCAACGTAAGTAAAATCCGGCGACCCAAATCTCAATATTCCGGCCATCAATTATTAAAATTGGTTGAGGGGTTTTCTTACCCACTTCCTTCTGAGTGTTGTGACACCAAAATTACGATGATCCAACAATTAGATCGTCGGAACCACCTCCTCCCTCCACGGACGACGGCAACGCCTCCGTTTTCCGGCCAAACTGCGACGGTGACGGTGGCTGCTGGTCGGGATCTGCTGGGCGTCGGCTTCTGAGTCGATTGGTGGGGGCGGTGGCATCCACGACGGCCTGGAGAGAGAGAAACAACGGCGGCGGCGGAGGCGATTCCGGCCACCACGGATGGCGGTGCTCCGGCCATCATTGAGCTATGAAAATGGATGGGTTTTCTTCGTCTCACTGCACTGAGTCCATAGGGACTGGAATCATCTCGATCGGAGGTCGGATGGCGGAGATATCTCGACGGGAAGAAATGGGTAAATTTCGGAACTTCCGCCGGCGATTGCGGCTGATTCCGGCGGAGTTAGAGGTCGTGCCGCATGTCATTGAACTCAGCTCGTCGAGATCTTTCTATTGACAGCGGCGGTGTCGAAAACGGAGGTCGGAATCTCAACTTGAGTATTTGGCCATTGAGGGTTTTGTGAGAAAACGTGAGAGAAGAGAGAGAGAGTGAGCGTGAACGTGAGCAAGAGAGAGAAAATGATAGAAGCCTACAAATTTCACTATATATAGTGTCTAATTAAGACAAGATTACATGCCTGATCTTATCCTCAATTATTTTCTCTAAACAGATTAAATTTATACTGATTAGAGATAATTAATTTAGCTCACGTAATTTAATCTATTACTTACAGTCCAATATTAATTTCTGAATAATTCAATATTGTTTTATATTCTTACTCGCGTAATATTTCGAACTGTTTCAAGTCTTGAAATTAATTCCAGACTGAACAAATTCAAAATCTTACTTCTCAGCATTCTATCTCGGGAATGACGTTGTTTCTGACGGTGTCAACTCCCGAGCTCACATTGTACCCTTCTGCTATGGGTATTTACCTTGTGACTTTAACCTAACTGTCTGGCAAGTAAGGATTTTCTCTTCTTTTAAAATGTCAGTGTGTTTTTTTTTACACGCTGCTAACATCGTGTTGTGCTTGGAGATTCTTGAAATTAAGATTCTCAAACTATACTTATACTAAAAATTATTCCGCCTTAAAATAAGGCGAGAATTTATCGATCGAATTTACTTGATCGAAACATGAACTTAACATGAAATCTGCTACAGAATTTAGGAATACAGATATTGATTCCATTAATCCTTCAGTCACATAATATTTTCTAGGAAAATCCTTGGCTTAAATAAATAAATTGTATTATTTAAAGTCTGGGATTTTCTCAGTCATTACAGCTTGCAGCTTTTCCCAAAATTAGTTTTGAGGAATACGCAGGAGGACACGACAAGCGAGACACTGTCAGAACCGATTTGCTCGGAATCCAGGCAAGTACAAACCTTGCTTACAGTTTAATTAAGATAGTCATATAAGGCGTATGATCTTCACGAAATACGTTAATTATGAGATTCGTGAATTAGGTTTATATTTATGTTAAAGCGTCGTATGTAGTTTTTCAATAAAACTTAACGATTTTCAAATAAGCATGTAAGCGAAAATCGTAAAGAAACGAAACGCTAGACCCTTAATTTTACGACGGTAAATATGGACCTCAACACTATCATGAGACCATCAAGTGAGGTAAAGTAAAGTTTATTAAAAGTGTATTATGGATGATAATTTAATTAATTATTAAAACTAATTAATTAAATTATCTAAGACTTAGAATATGGTTAAGGAAGTTAATTAATTACTAAGATTAATTAACTAACTTATGTAGACTTAGTATATGAATAAGAGGGTTAATTAATTACCAAAATTAGTTAACTAAATTATTAGACTTATTATAAGGATAAGATAATTAATGAATTATCAATTTAGCACAAATTTGTAATGGCAATTAAGGAAAATAAAATTTTGAGGATTTAATAAATTGATCCTTATAGTGAATTATCCTTCAGTAAAGGAAAGGAATACATGCCTTAAGTAAAGGGCTAGATTTCCTTCATAAGTTGCTAAAATAGAATAGCAAATGACAGATAACCTCACACTCTCAGTGGGTGTTTATTTTCAGAAGTAAGCAAGTAACAGAATAGGCTGTTTGGCGAAAAGTGGATTCCAGCTCTGTAAATCAGGTAAGTAGGAATCTCGCCTACAGTATGAATAGATTTTAAAGAAAAAAATTACACATGTTATATATGCATGTTTATGTTTTTAAGTATTGTACGCGATGCTATGTTATGCTGCATACACATAAGCAGTGCACATGAATTATATGTGTTTAAATTAATTTAATGTTATAGTATGCTATGCTAGGTCATATTGCATACACCTTAATAAGTCAAGAGGAACTTATAAGAAGAAACTCAGTTGAGTGCCGTACCAGCCTCCGACCTAAGGGAGGTAATCAGACTCCACAAGGGAGATAAATGAACAAAAAAAAAGGGTCCTTCGCAAGGGAGGCACTCAGTTCAATTTAAATCACGGGTCGTTGGGGACCTTGCAAACCCTTACGTCCCGATGATTGCGCGCAAGTGGTACGTGAGCACTCGGGCCCATCAGTAAGAAAGATAAGATAAGATAAGATAATAAGACTATGATAAAACATCATAATCAAGCATAATCAGCTCATGCATATTTATACATGTGTACTTACAGTTATTTTGTGAGATATAGTTCCTACTTGCTGAGCGAAAGCTCAATCAGATAAGTTCATGCTGTAGGTAAGAAACCTATCAGCAATTCTTGAAGGGCAATGGTGAGCGGCGGACGAATGGTGGAGATGGGAATGGATACCGCTTACGCAATTATTTTCCGCAGTAAGTTTAAGTATAATCATGTATATATTTATATGATTCAAAGTTTCAAGCATGTATGTTTAAAAAGGTATATGTACATATGTATGTTAGGAAAACTGAGATTGTAGCTAACAATCCTAGTTTTGAGTATTTAAGTTTTAGAACGTTGCAATAGTTCATGCAACAAATAAACGAATTTTAAACATAACGGTTTAAATGATTGATTTTGAAAGGACTTTAAAATGTACTTGAATTTAAGATTTTTCACGAAATCGGTTTTAAAGTCAAATGAGATGGCCAATGCTTTTAAAGAGTATTTGAAACAAGAGTTCAAATGCTATTCAGCTTGAAAGATATTTCTAAAAGGTTTTATCTTAACTAAAATTAAGAAAAGCTTTAAGAAATTAGTGATTCACTTATTTGAAATTATTGTTACAAATTATGAAAGTATTCATTCTTATGTTTTAAAAAAAAATGTTCCGCAAATTTTAAGAAATTTCAGTAAGTACAAGTTAAAAAGTTAGTTACAGTGGCGGCCTCGTAGGAGGGTCGTCACAGAGTGCATGTGAGGTATATTAAGGTAATTAAGGACATGTACGATAGGGTGGTCATGAGTGTGAGAACTGCTGGAGGCTACACGGCAGAGTTCCCCATTCGTATCAGCCTTCATTAAGGATCTGCTCTTCGTCCTTATCTTTTCACCGTCGTGATGTAATTCAAGATAGAGTTTTTTGGTGTATGCTTTTTGCGGACAATATAGTTTTAGTTGATGAACATAGGGAAGAAGTAAACCATAAGTTAGAACTGTGGAGACAAACTAAAATAAAGATAATAAAGATATTGAATACAGAAATCATATTTTCACTTTTTTAATACAGAAATCATATTTTCAAAATTAAAATAATCGTGTTGGTAGTTTTACGAACACCAGGGTACTAAATTAAAGTAATAATAATAATAATAATAATAATAATAATAATAATAATAATAAAGATATGAATACAGAAACATATTTTCACTTTTTTTAAAAATTTCCGAGTTTTAAATTTTTTCTCAAGATTATGTTATATTCCATTTTATGACATTTTTAACTTAAAAGAGCATAAATGACAATTCATATCTAAAAAAATGGGTTAAGGATTTTTTAAAAATAATAGGATATTATAATGAGATTTCAATAATACCAGGGTACTAAATTGAAACAAAAATGTTAATTTGAAATTGCTATCCTCTCTATTTTCACTTTTCTGAAAAGTGAGCATGTGCCATTCTTTCTTCTAATTTTGTTACTACCACCATCATGTAAGTAGTCCAAAAGTTAAAGATTGATTATCTCTTCATTTCATCTGAAATAACTTTGTTCATATATATGCAGTTCTCTTGTATGCTTTGGGAAAGAAGCCTACAGCTACTGAAATCCTCAATGATCAGTTGCCAAAGTTTGAAGTATAAGCAATAGTTTAATTGTGATTTGTCATTTCTTTCAGTATATCTATCAGTGTGTATCTATAAACTTATTCATGCATCTCTCCTTCACCGACAATTTATGTAATTTGTGTGTGCTTTTCTGAGGAATTTGAACGAAGTGTGGATTTATGAATGTACCGCTTATAAACATGTGAAGACCATATCTATATATATAAGTATTATATAGTGCTTATGAGTTGTTAATGAGAATTGGTTTTATAATGTTAACCACAACTATTGATACTGCTTATGTAGATTGTTTGTAAGAAAAGGATCTGGCGTTCATCCTTAGGAATTTAAAGAGAGGGAGAGACTAACTAATTAATACTCCAATTTTTATTTATTTATTTTTATGGAATTAATACTCCTATTTCAGTTCTCTTTCTTTTCTTCTTTCTTTCGTTTTTTCTCAAGTATTTACCGGACATAAGATAGATGTGGCGATTCTCCCAAATCATGTAGATGCTTAGAAAGTGAAAATGCATTGGTATAAAAACAAATGTGTGTGAAAATGCGTTTTCAATTTCAAACAGAAATCATTTTTGAAAATACGTTTGGTAGTTTTGTTAAGAGATTATATTCAGTATAAAAATACACATTAATGTCTCTCTTTCTCTTTGCTCGAGAGAGAAGAAAACAAAAACAAAAAATGAAAAACGACTAAAAGTCGTTTTTCATTTCTCCCTCAATTCACACTAAATTAAAAAATCGTTTTCATTTACATTTTTTGTCTTTATTGCGCCAAATGCCGTTTTGAAAACGTTTTCATTTTTTTTTCTCAAAAAATGTGAAAAATAAAAACGATATCAATTCTAAACATGGCCAATGAAGTACACATGATCGTAATATGTCTATAACATTTTATTTTATTTTATTTTTTGGTTTGTCCATCTGTTTTGCTTTACTTGTTAAATGAAAAGTAAAATTTTACTTATGTGTATTGACAAAGACATATACAATGGCCCCCTAAATTATTGAATGAATCACAATTTACTTGTATATATTAAGAAATACATATTCGATGTCCCTAATAATGATGTTAATAATTATGCAGTATTTTAGAGCATAAAACCAGTCGGAGACAATATGAGATTTAATAATTATTTATTTTGACTAAACATTTATTGTAGTTATTCGCCTTCTCTGATAAAATCTGCTGGCTTCGTCACTATGCCTCAAACAATTAAAAGATCAAATATATATATAACAATTTAATAATTGACGGTATGATTGTCAAAATTAAAAGATTAAATACTAAAAGTTATCACATAATGCAAGTTTGGAAACCATTTATGTGTGTGTTGTTCTTTTTTCTCTGAATGAATGAAATAAAGAACAAAGATTAAAAAAAAGTTAAAGAAAGAACAAATGAACAAATTCAATAACAACGTAATTAGGAGTATGGTCTCCAAATTTGTAAAATTTTTAGGTGTTAATGGGGACAACAAAAGGGAATAACAAAATTTGGACTCGTATTTTTGTAGAACTTGGAAGATTAATTACGATGTACTAGAGTGGCTTGATACTAGCTTATTACTCTCTCTAATTAAAAAAAAAAAAAAAAAAACAGTAAGTAGTATTTTTATTTTGTTACCTCACTTACTCTATAATTTTAAACATAATTTTTTCTATGCAGACTATTCCATACACTATTTACTCATCTATCCGCGGGTATGATTGATGTCCTGTTTTTTAACTAGCTAGTACTGAACCTACCCCGCCTCCATATATAGAGAAGAAACATATTCTATTAATTGGACATAGTTTTTAATTATTTCTGTACTATCTGATCAAATTATTATAATCATATTCATTTAAATAAAATATGATAATTTAATGAAATTTTATAAAAATCTGACAGTTAAAAATTATATTATATTAAAAAAAATTCTTTACACAACCATGTATGTGCACGCACACGTGCGTGTAATATGTACTTACCAACAACTTGGAGATGTTAGTAGGAATAATCCAAAATAAAAAATCACTCACACACCACAGTTCGAATGGGACAGGCCTCACACATAATGAAGATAACGGGAGTGCTTCTTCGACCAGAACCAAAAACGTAATACTACATTACGTGAATTATTTATGTAAAAACTGATCCATGGAGGCAAGATCTGAAATATTTAAGCTTTACTTTCCTTCTTTTATGTTCTGTCACTAGTTTTGTTGACATCTTTTGGTTTGTTAAAGAGCTTCTGGTTTTGATTTGCATTCCAGTGAGTCCAGAAAAGAGATGAGAATGATAATCTCCAAACAAACTTCAATGTTTGGACCGACATTCGTTCAGCTATGGATGTTTCGTATTAACCAAAACTACTGTACCAAATCACAATTCCAAGTCATAGGATTTGGTACATGTTCAACTAATCTAACGATCTCCTCCATCAACATCTTCACATTCTTCCATCAACCCTTTGGATAAAAGCTGAACAAGTAGCAATCCATACGCTCAAATGCAAATTCTAAAGAACAGCTTTTAAACTGCCAATTTTTCAAATAAATTACATTGAAGTTATTGAAATTAATCTATACATTGAAATTAATTTTTCGCATTCAATTTTCCTTTTTTTTTTTTCTTGGTAGTTATTGCGTGGGCTTGGATTGTTGAAATTGTGGGTATGATAGATATATTAGTCTTCTCTCTCTTCTGGATTTTGTCTATCGGAACTGCCAATTTTTGGGCTTTAACTAAAGTTATTGCCATATGAATCTGGCAGAGACAGGGTGGATAATATCCGGATTGGTGAATGGTACAACCATATGAAAAGGGCAGTGGAGCAGTATGCTTCAAGAATAAAGACTTGAAGATAAGTATTGCAATCTGTGTATTTTTTTTTTTTTTTTTTCCCCTCAATGAAGTCACGGAAATATGAGAGATCAAATATGTCGCATTTCATAAATTGTGTTTACTACTGATCATAGAAGGTGGGTTTGGTCATGTTTACATTGATGGTCTGATAATTTAGCTCAAGGTTGTGGTGTCATAGAGATATCAAATATGGTGCGTTTCTTTTTTTGCTTTATCTTGCAATTTCAAACTTGGATTTGTTGAAATTACCATGCTTGATTTGAGATTTTAGCCTCCTTTCTCTTTGGGGTTAGGTTTTGTCAAAATTTATTTATTTATTTCCTAATCTAATTCAAGCACTGCAATTTTCCCCCTTTTTTCTTTGTTGTTACTTTTAGGGTTTTGGACTTGGATTCTTGAAATTACAGGTTTGATAGAGACTTTTGTTTGCCAGAACTGTCAATTGTTGGCTTTTTTCTTAGTATAACTGATTGGCTTTTAAGCTCCTTATGCTTCGTTCTATATTCACGCAATCAACTTTCTGTGTTCTGTTTTCTTTAGTGGTTGAAATAATAATTTACATGTAGAGATCATAACAAGTTTCATTTTTTGTTAAACTTTTTCGGGGAAGTAATTTAGGAGTAGCACTAGTTTATGGTTAGTTCTCATCCTTTATTTGAACGGTATTGCATATTTGCATTGCCTACTGAAGTTGAATTGTCCTTTCTGAAATTGATTTCCCTTCAATCCAAAAGCAGAGGCAGAGTTGCCACTTTCTCTTTTGTTTATTTCAAGTTGCTGCGACAGAAAAGCATACAATAAGAAATTTGTCCAAGATATTTCGTGAGGAGAAACCAAATAAACTAAATTTTCAGGTGAGTAGCTAATTTTTAGGATTTTACTATGCTACTTAGAAATATCAATTGATTAATTTTCTTAAGCGTGGCATTGAACTATGGTTAAGATTTCTGTACGGGCATTGCTTAGATTATAAACATTGGTCTTTGATTTAATTCATTTCAACATGACAATAAGCACGCCTGCACATGTAGAAAGCATAATTTGGACCTTTTTAAAGTGAAAGATCTGACAGTATGAGTGCCATATCATTATGCTTTTCTCCATATATCGTCTAATTCTAAAATTGTAAAACACTGCTTTGTTCATACGCAGTTTGATGGAAAACCAACTTATGCACAATTGGAGATCGATGACTTTCGGGTAGAATTGGCAAACAGTATTGTCGAAGTCTTGTTAGCCGCTGCAGTAGAGTGAATTAGTCCATTAAAGTTCTTTCTAGACATTGAACAAGAGTGAAATCTAGCCTTAGTTTTGCTTGTACTTTGTAGATATCATTCCCATTAGCTAATTTGTGAATTTGACTTTCAAAAGTTTTGGTCGTTTAACTAGGACATATACTTTTATTGACGTAAATCGTGGCTTTGATGGGTTTGAAAACAAAGATAATGTTAAATCTGTGAACTGTGAATGAATGATTGTAGAACTGCTTTTTTGGAAATTCTTCAATGGATATCTTTAAGAATTTACTTTTCCTTTCATGATTTTTATTTCTCTTTGTGCAAAATTTTCGGTTTAAAGCTTCTTTTTCCGTTTGTATTGTCATTGTTTTTTTTTTTTTTTTTTCTGAGGAATGTTGTAGTTTGTAAATTAGGGTGTCGTTTTTATGGGATGGTGTCATTATCATTTTTATGATGAAGCTGTAGAACCTAACTTTTCTATCTAAGGGATTAATTTTACTATTTGGATCCGTTTAATCAAGTAACACTAAGATCAACTTTGGAACCTCACTAACTTATAACCAAGCCTCTTATATTTCCAATAGTGAAGGTTGTTTATCTAATAGTCCTCAATTACCTCTTTATATTGTTATATGTTGTACTACTAATCTGATGCACGTGCGAATAATTATGAAGGCAGCGTATGACAAATAATTATGTAGATTCTCGTAATACGTTAGGAGTATTGACTTACAGTTTTATTTGAACATGGAACTTCCTTGATTTTTGACTCTATTTGTAAATAGGTATGCCTTGACCCTTGTTC
>JACAGA010000006.1:19246657-19262710 GCA_029231665.1 Morus indica
GTTACGTAAGACAGCCTCACGCGCGTATGTGTTGCAATTTCAACTAGTTATGTAAAAAAATGACAAGTAGTTATTGTAAAAACTAAAAACTCATAATTATGGGAAAACTACAATTGGGTCAATAGCCTCTATGATTCTCGTTTCAACTTCATTTGTTTCTTATCAACAACAAGGTCAGCATACACTTTTACCTTTTTTTTCCCCGCTTTATCAACTTAAAAAAAAAAAAAAAAAAAACGAAACAAAATGTCGATGTAGAACAAGCAATTCGAAAGTCAAAAACCAACGTTGGTTTTTATGTATTTAAAATTTTGAATTCAATTAAACTAAAAGAAAAAATAACATTGATGTCACATTTTCAAATTACTAGCTAATGCATGCCATGTCATTAGAAGAACAATTAAATATTATAAGAAACTATAAGTAGACTTCATGAAAATTACTGAAGGGTCATACATTTTTTTATGTGTAAGATTAATTTAATCTAATATTTAAATAATGTTTCACAATAATATTTTGAAGATTTTCTTATTTTAGGGTAATTCTTATGATATCTTATTGGTATGACATCTTACATTAATAATGGCTTAGTTTGGTAATGCTGTGGATTTTAAAAAAAGTGCTTGCAGAAGTTTCTTGCAGATTTTTGAAAAGAACCCCACCAAAATTGATAATTATGATATTTGGTTGCATTAATAAAATTGACAATTTATCATTATGTTATTTTTAGTTGTAATTTTATTGTGAATAAAGAAATGAAA
Organism: Morus indica; assembly: GCA_029231665.1. NCBI lineage: Eukaryota > Viridiplantae > Streptophyta > Magnoliopsida > Rosales > Moraceae > Morus > Morus indica. The sequence continues at coordinate 19,247,419 of JACAGA010000006.1, forward strand.
AAAAGAGAATTAATTATCATAAATTTATTATTAAAAAATTTAAAATCATAACATTATGTTTTTTTAAGTTAAACAACTATTTTTAAATATCAAAAACAATTATATATAAAAAAATTACATATCATGTCTATTTTGGTCATTTTACATACCCACAGCAATTCTACCTCAAAATTTACCAAACGCTATTTACTGATTTTAGAACCAGCACAGCTACTATAATTATAATTTACCAAACACTCAGCGGATTCTTGTAACAGCAGCTTTTTCCTTCAGCACAGCTAAAAGCAATTAATCTAAAATCCGCAGCAATACCAAACTAACCATTGATGTTTAAAAATCAGGTAACAACTTGATTTATTTGGACTTATTTTGTTAAACTTTATTAAGCAAAATTTGGTTCTTTTAAATGTGGTTATTTTAAGCATGCTCTTAAGGATATCTTACCTTAGACTTAAAAGTATGTTTCTAACCTCTTTCCTAGGCTTAGAAATCTCATGTCACTATCATCAAGACAAGAAGTAAGACTGTGGGTGCAAAGGTTAGCAATCTTTCTTGGAGTTGTAATTGTAATTCAATGTTTAACATCCATTATTTTTTTTTTCATTAATGGGTTTTTGGCCACGTTAAATAACCATATTAATATATTATTATTTTTTATGGTTATTTATTTCTTTCTGCACAAATTTCCATTTATGGTATTAGGACAATAATTTTGTGTTCTAGTGTATTTTGTTACAACAGTTTCAAGTTTGATAGGTATGTTAATTCTTTCAATTATATTGGACTATATATATATATATATATATATATTATTGAGTAATAATTCAACTTAATAAATCATATACTAAGAGTCTGTTTGGTACCTAAATTCGTTTTTTAATTCGAATCATGATTCGTGATTCGCTACAGTATTTTTTCTGACAAAAAATACATGTAAATCGAAAATAATTCTAATCACATGATTTGAATCCATGAACCAAACGCCACATAAAAGTAAAATGATACGTTTATTTTATGGGATGATCTAAATCATTATTGACGAAAGACTTGTGTTTATGAATTATGCCCCTCTCATATTTCAACTTTATATCCCCCACAATTAGATCCATTTATTATTCCATTTCTCCATCTCTATCTCTACGTCACTTCATATCCATTCTCCAAAGAATGTGGACACTTCTGGACAAGAGAAATCATAGGGCAAGATGGTAACCTATTTAGGAGATGTTCTAGCCATCTAATCAGTTTTTCCTTCTAAATACGGCAAGATTTCCTTGTAAATAGGGCAAGATGACAACTAAGTTGCGGGTTTATTCTCGTATTGTATAATATATATATATATATATATCTTTTTTTTTTCTTGGTTGTTCAATTTAACTTTTTATGTGGTTGTTCTTTTCCAAAAGAAGAAAAAGAGTGAAAAGATAGAGAAGGATAAACAAAATTGGACAAAAAAAGGAAGAGAACTTCTACGGACAAACCAGCTCTGGGATCACCTTTGTACAGTGAATAAGGTGGTTTCTTTTTGGTTTAGAGAATTTTTCCAAAAAAGGCCCTTGAGTTAGGGCATTTAATTCCAAAAAAGTTTTACTCAACTAAAATTCTGACTCTGTTCATTTTACCGATTCGAATTTATAATTCGAGTTTTATTACAGTAAAAAACTTTTAGAAACAGTCGTATCTAACTTTTTTATTACAATAAAAAATTTTCACATAAAGTCATATCTCAACTCGAATTAAAAATTTGAATTAACAGGGTGAGTAACTTTTTCTATTCCACTCTATTAGTAGCATTATCGTGTGTGTGTATGCGCGCGCATGTGAGTTTCACGATTGAAGTCACCATTTAAGATGAAGCGACTGCACCTTTGTTGGTCCAACACCCGGCAGGTACAGGATAGAAATACACAACACTTGGATATGGAGGTCCAGATTTAGGATTTGCATCTTGGATTTGTATTATTTGCATGCTGTTGTTGTTGGTTTCGTTAGTTTGAATCATAATTTAAATTTTTATAATTATATTTTTTTATAAAAATTTAAATTTAATTTTTTCTATTATATTTTATTAATATTTTTTTTTAAATTTTTAACTCAAACTAGTAAAATAAATAAATTACACATCTATAGTTAAATTGAAATATATATATATATATAAGCAGGCATCACCCAATTGCGTTGATAATTTTTGTAGAATAGAAAAGACTAACAATATATATGACTCGAATTGACTCAGAACTAGATGGGTCTAACAACACTGAGATCCACTCTTATCTCATATTTCGGCTTATTCTTATCTGGCAAGCCAAGATATTTAACATTTTTTAATAGAAAAGTTAAATGCAGCTCAGTCAATTTAACAGCTTAACTAGCTAACTAAAAAAGAAAAAACGATGATAAACACCTATATAAAGCTAGGAAAAATGTTAGTTTGGCGATCACCACCACAACTTTTGACCTAGTGTAGTTAGAACTTAGAAATCGGCATGTAAAAATTATAGGCCAAGTCTCCAGTCTGGTATCGAATTGGAGACACTTGTATATGTTTTTAAAACATATATATTTTCTTTTTAAAATGTGTATATTTACTTTTAAAATATGTATATATTATATATTTTATTATAAAAAGAAATGTATATATTTTAAGTAAAAATATACATATTTTAAAAAGTGTCAATATATTTTCTTTTTAAAATGTGTTATTAACTTTTAAAATATGTCTATATTATTATTTTATTATAACAAGTTATGGCCTATTAATTTCTATAATTAAAAATTAGCCTATATATTTTAAAAAGTGCCGTTCTAGTCCGGCATTAGACTGAAGACAATTCTAAAAATTGTACACGGTCTTGTGCCAAATTTAAAGATCTAAACTTTAACTTTGTGCATGATTAATAAAAAAAGTTTTTGATAGTGTCCACCATTCACCAGGTAATATACTAATATGTGGTTATGGGCCGGCCATTAATGTAATTACTTTCCTTAATATTGCACCTTTTTTTTTAATTATTTGAGAATAAACATGGGAAATAGTAGAAAATAGGTCAATATAAAAAGCTTAAGAAAGGAAATAGGCCAATTTTTAGTTATAGAAATTAATAGGCCATAACTTGTCAAGTTATGGTTCATAACCAGATAAGTTATGGATAAACTTGTCAAGTGTTCTGAATCATAATTCTAAATTTATAAACTAACGTCCACTTAAAAAAATGCAGTAATCACTTTTTTAATATCATACTGCATTATTGCAAATATTTTAAGTGCTGGTGCAATTTGCACACTTCATGTCGGAATTAGATTTTAAAACTTTCATAACTATGCCAGGATCTCATAAACTTCTTGCATAAAATAATTAAAATTAGCCATAGATTAATTATCTATTTGGCTATTAAACTCTATTGAGTCATTCGTTCTTTCTCACAACAAAAGCCTTCTCATGCCTTGTTCATTTCACCGATTTGAGTTTTCAGTTTTAGGTTTCTATAGTAAAAAGCTCTCAGAAAATTTCACATCTAACTTTTTCTGCTACAGTTAAAAGTTCTTAAAAAATGTCACATTTCATCTCGAATTGAAAGCTCGAATCCGCAAAATGATCGAGACCTCAACCTTCTTCGATGCCAATCTCCTTTCCTTAGATCAACCATTGTGCGGGACCCATGAGCAATAATTATTATTGGCAGATATTAGGCATCGTTCATTTCACCGATTTGAATTTAAAATTTAAGTTTCGTTATAATAAAAAATTCTAAAAAACAGTCACATCTAATTTTTTTACTACAGTAAAAAGTTCTCATATAAAGTCATATATTAACTCAAATTAAAAACTCAAATCATCGAATTAAACGCGTAATTAGTTTTTCTCCCTTCAACCTTTTAATGGCTATACTTTCTATTTCTTTGAAGAGGAGAAACTAAAATACCTTAATTGATATTAGAAAAGATATAATTAATATGCCTCCAAGCCTCCAAGCCTCCAAGCCTCATATTTTAATGGCTAGCTTTCTATTTCGCAAGCCTCATATCTGATTTTTTTTTTTTTTTTAGATGATTAAAAAATACTTATCTTAAATGATCTTTTTAAAAATTCTTTAGAAAATATTTAAAAAAAATTGAATTTTAACTAATTAAATAAAAGAGTATAAATGACATTTCCTAAAAAATAGGTGAAAATGAACACCCATATGCTTAGAAGCCTCTGTGATAGTCACGATGCAAAAATCGTTCAACATTTAATGCTTGTTAAGTAGTGAGTTGTCAAACCTTTTGATTTGATATTGAAATTGCCATAACAGTTGAGTTCAGAAATAATAATATGAAAAGAAGAATTAAAAAGAAAATAAAAATTGTAAAAAATAAACTAATATGAAAGTTTAAGAAATATATAAATTAATTTCTAATTATAAAAATTAATAGGTCATAATTTATCAGGTTATGGTTTATAACTAAATAAATTCGAATAAACTTATCAAGTTATGGTTTATAGTCAGACAAATTATAGATAAAAATTGTGAATTATGGATAATAACTTGTCAAGTTATGGACAAAAATAATAATATTGTCTATTTATTAACTTATGTAAACTATTAACCTATTAATTTTAATTCATCTCAAGTCTTGACATATTTTTTTCTTTCTCCTGAAAGAAAATTGGCTCTTTTATTTTACGAATTCAAATTACAATTTAAGTTCTTTTTGTTATAGTGTTTTGTTTTATAAAAATTAAGGTCTCATTCATTTCACCAATTCGAATTTTTATTTTTAGGTTTTTACAGTAAAAAACTCTCAGAAAATGTCACATCAAAATTTTCTACTATAGTAAAAAGTTTTAAAAAAATGTGACATTTCAGCTCGAATTGAAAACTCGAATCTGCGAAGTGAACGAGTCCTAAATTGTTCTTTCCATAACTCAAATCACAATTTAAATTTTATTATTACAATATTTTAAAAAAAAAATTAAAATTAACTCTTATTTTTCTCAAATTACACAATTTAAATTCAACTTTATGCTTGATTTTTTTTTTAAATCTAAGAACGAAACATGCTTGTACTTAACAATAAGTAAGAAACGACAAAGAAATAATTAGTACCCAAAAAATAATTGGTCTGGAAACAAAAACAAAAAGAGCATCAAAAACCAACGAAGCATTTGAGAGCTGAGTAAGCAGTAACAGCTAATCTACCTTGAAAGTACACTTGGCCTGCCGCACATGGCCAGCTTCGTCCACCAAATTTAGGAATTTACTATATTAGCCCTGCCTTTCAAGAAAACACAGATAATTTTCTCTAAATATATATATCAAAGTGCTTATTGATGCAACCAATTCCTTTTCCAAAAATAGCTTTGAAATATCAGTTGTGTTTGGAGTTATTTTTATCATTATATTTTACGTTTTTTGAGAAAAAAAATAAAAATAAGAGAAAAATGATATTTAACATAATTAAAGATAAAATATAAAAATAAAAATAATTTTTAATTTAGTGTAAATTAGTGAGAAATGAACAATCGTTTTTTATTTTTTATTTTCGTTTTCTCCACTCTTGGGCAGAGAGAGAAAAAAAAAAGATATTAATGATTTTTTTACACTGAAAATAATCTCTTGATAATAAAACTACCACGCATTTTTAAAAATGATTTCATTCTGAATTTAAAATTGTTTTCATTTTCATTTTCATATAAAAAATAAAATCATTTTGAAATGAGTTCTAAACGCGTTCGTCGTATTGCCTTACTTTTAAGTTCTCCTTTGAAATAACAAAGTTCTTACTTTAAGTTCTTCATTTTTTTTTTTTTAAACCTCACTTTCATATCATAGTCTAAAACAACATTAAAATATCTGGTTGTCTTGTTAAGTTCACGTTCGAATATCAAAGTGTTTATTTATGCTTTCCTTTTTTATTCAACCTCACTTTCATATTATGGTAGAAAATGACAAAAAAAAAAAAATATCTATTTGAAATATCCTTGAAACTTTCTCTAAAACATTTTTCGAAAAAATAAATTTAAGAAGGGCAGTGATTCAATTGCAGATATGTATGAAGCATGATTCTTTTCTACAAACCTTTAAAGAAACTCTTTACACGCGAGGCACAAAAAGAAAAAAAAAATCAAACTCGTTCATTTCGCTGATTTGAGTTTAAAATTTGAGTTTTGCTACAGTAAAAAGCTCTTACAAGCAATCACATCTAACTTTTTTGCTACAGTAAAAAGCTCTCACATAAAATCAAATTTCAACTCGAATTAAAAACTCAAATCAGCGAACTAAACGGGAAATGTTAAACTTCAAAATGACTAGCTAATTACTTCTTAGAGGCCAACACCTCACAATGCCACATGTGTTTTTAAGGTTAGATCTAATTAGAATTAACGAGATTAAAAAAGTGTACACAAATAATGAAAATTTTAACGATTTAGGAATTTATTGTTGACACATGACTCATATAATTCTTCATTTCTTTATTATTATTGTCAAAATGTTCCCTTAAAAAAAAAAAGACGCCTTTTTTCATTATTCTAGAATGAAGTTATTTTTACTTAAAATCACCCGACACATTTATAATGAGAAATATATGAATATACAGAATATGATGTATTTTATTTAAAAACTTCTATGATGAATCCCCATTTTAAGAAGTTTTACCGTAGGGTTTTCAATTAGCATATGGAATTAAAAAAGCATACAAATTTAACTAAGACTTAAAAAATTAAAATCTAACAATGAAAAACTACATTTTAGTACTACGATATAGTTTTTATAACCTATAATTAAAACATTCTCTGTTTCCTTTTTTTCTATATATAGATGGGTTTTTTTACCGTAAAATATCACACAAATAAATAAATTTTTATTATATATAATTACGTTTAGTTCATAAATTAAAACATGTGATTATAATATTTTTTTATTTATATGTATTTTTTATGAAACAAATATTATAACAAATTAAGAATTATAATTTAAATTAAAGAATGAATCTCCCAATTAAATGACCAATAAAACCTTACCTGTAATTATTTTTTCAAATTCTCCCCATCAATCTCCTTTGTAGATTTCTTTAAAAAAATAATAATAATAAAGAAAAACAAAGAAGGGCAAGAGAGTAAATAGAAAGGGTCAAAAAGGGAAAAGAATAATTTTCAAAAAAATTTGAAAAGAATGAAAAATGAGCGGTTGGGACCCAAGTGTGGGCTGGCGCCAAATGGCGAGTTGGGAAAGGAGAGCTGTCTCGCGTCTCGTGTCTTCGTCGGACTCCAAATATTTATTCATTCCCACTCTCTCTCTCTCTCTATTTCTTTCTCTCTCTTCCCAAATTTTTCCCTCAAAAGTTAGACTCGCGCAAACCCTACTTTGATCTCTCCATTTCCATCGGAAGGCAGAGACGTATAGAGAGATATTTTCTTGTTCGGTTTTCCTTTTGACCAAACAGACCAAGAAGAGGTAGAAAAATAAAGAGATGAGAGAAATAATAAGCATTCACATTGGGCAGGCTGGCATTCAGGTGGGAAATTCTTGCTGGGAGCTTTACTGCCTTGAGCATGGCATTCAGCCCGATGGGATGATGCCCAGGTCCGTTTTTCTTGTTCTTTTTTTTTTTTTTAAGAATCTAATTCTTGGGTTAGTCTTATTTTGATGAAATTTTGGTGGGTTTCTGTTTTTTTTTTCTTGTTGTAAATGTTTTTATGGCTCCAATCCAACTAATTGATGAGAATCTTGATTAATGGGCCAACCAAGATCGTGAAGTAGCTACTATTTAATTTCTTTATTCTTGCTTTTTTGGCTGCTTGGGATTTCCCTGGTTGAAACTTGAGGAGATTCGTGGTTTTCCTTATTAATGGTGAAAATTTTCATTCCATTTCTCTACTTGTTCACGAAATGATAAAATGGATGTGTCTGCCGAATTTTGGTGAATGTTGATTAATTTATTGTTAACGGATCTAATTCGTTTTCTTTTCAAAGGTTGTTTGTGGGTCTTTTATGCCTTTTGGTTGAGATTAGAAGAAAACTTTAAGAATTCTCGTCAAGTATCAAGAAAAAGTAGAAAATTTTCAGGAACTGGGTGGTCCCTTTTTTTCTTCTTCTTTCTTTCTGTTTTTTTTTTTTTGGGGGGGATTGTACTGTTTGTTTTGCTAAATTGAGATGGAGATATTTGTTGGACAAAGCATGTAGTTAACCGTGGTGTTTGGTTTAAGAAAAATCATATTGCTCTTCTGTTGCCAATTTCATAAGCTTATAGGTTCGGGTTTTACAAAACGACTGATAAGAATATGTTTTATTAGTAGTGCCTAATGGAATTTTATGATTTTGTTTCTATCATCTCTGCAGTGACACTACCGTAGGTGTCGCACACGATGCTTTCAACACGTTCTTCAGCGAGACGGGCTCGGGCAAGCATGTGCCTAGGGCCATTTTTGTCGATTTGGAACCTACTGTTATTGACGAGGTCAGAACTGGTGGATACCGCCAACTCTTCCACCCCGAGCAGCTCATTTCTGGCAAGGAGGATGCTGCTAACAATTTCGCGAGGGGGCACTACACAGGTATAAGTTATAACAAATATTGTTTCCAAAATGCGTTTATAGGCACTTTTGTGTTTTCCAATATTATGTTGGTTTAACCATTTTTTCCCCCTTTCTGGTTGTGTTTTGCAGTTGGAAAGGAAATTGTCGATCTCTGCCTGGACCGTGTAAGGAAATTGGCTGATAACTGCACCGGACTGCAAGGGTTTTTGGTGTTCAGTGCTGTTGGTGGTGGCACTGGCTCTGGTTTGGGGTCCTTGCTACTAGAACGCTTGTCGGTGGATTACGGGAAGAAGTCGAAGCTTGGCTTCACCATCTACCCTTCACCCCAGGTACTTGCATTGTCTATGGGTAATCTTATTATGTCTGAAAAATTCCTAGTTTATCACCTAACTCAAGTTGTTAGGAGGTGGGCCGGCATTACTTTTTATACTGTAACTAGTTTAGTTGATTTTCATCTATAAATTTTGTTACATTACTGTTTTGTTACTTAAGGATGAAAGTCTATTATCCTATTGATTGCAGGTTTCAACTGCGGTGGTTGAGCCTTATAACAGCGTTCTCTCCACACATTCCCTTCTTGAACACACAGATGTGGCTGTGCTGTTGGACAATGAAGCTATTTACGACATTTGCCGGAGGTCCTTAGACATTGAAAGGCCAACATACACCAACTTGAACCGCTTGATATCCCAGATCATATCATCCTTAACAACCTCGCTGAGGTTTGATGGAGCCATCAATGTTGACATCACAGAGTTCCAGACGAATCTCGTGCCATATCCCCGTATTCATTTCATGCTTTCCTCGTATGCCCCTGTCATCTCGGCTGAGAAAGCATACCATGAACAACTATCAGTCCCTGAGATCACAAATGCCGTGTTTGAACCTTCAAGCATGATGGCAAAATGTGATCCCAGGCATGGGAAATACATGGCCTGCTGTTTGATGTACAGAGGAGATGTTGTTCCCAAGGATGTCAATGCTGCTGTTGGCACTATCAAAACGAAAAGGACTGTTCAGTTTGTTGACTGGTAAGTGGAAATGTTGTTTTAGTTAAGTTAACAAAACAGAGGGAACGTAAAACTGGCTGCAAAATCTTAACTGTGCATCTTTATGAAATGTCATTTCTGATGAAACTTTATTTTTATTTTTATTTTTTATTTTTTAACATTATACATTCTTGTGTAAATTTTTACTTGCTGTAGTGGCGATGATTATATTGGATAGTTGAGAATCATACCTCTTTGATATATTTCTGCACTAGTTAAATGCCTCTTTATTGCTACAATTGAATTTAGGATCGACTACTAAAATGGTTGGGCTAATCCATCTCAAAAAATGGTGTTATTAGATGGTGGTTTTCTTCTTCTTTGACTTGTAATTTCTTGATGACAAGATTTATGTGGTTGGACTATGCCCAGGTGCCCAACTGGCTTCAAGTGTGGCATAAACTACCAGCCTCCAACAGTCGTACCCGGTGGTGATCTTGCCAAGGTGCAGCGAGCGGTTTGCATGATCAGCAACAACACAGCAGTGGCTGAGGTCTTCTCGCGCATCGACCACAAGTTTGATCTCATGTATTCCAAGAGGGCGTTCGTCCACTGGTATGTCGGTGAAGGCATGGAAGAAGGTGAGTTCTCAGAAGCTCGTGAGGATCTTGCCGCCCTTGAGAAGGATTACGAGGAAGTTGGCGCTGAAGGTGCAGATGACGAAGAGGAAGGTGAAGACTACTAATGATGTTGTGCAAGGGCACTTTACCTTGAATATGAAGAATATATGAAGATTTTCTCTTCACCCTTTTCCTTTATTTCGCTTTTGCTACTGTTTGTTTTGTGCAGAACAATCCATTTTATCCACCGTTTTTCCATATGGAATTGTCAAAAATATGTCCTTAATTGAATATTCTCGTTTTGCTTTTTGGTATCAATGAAGTGATTCTTTAGAATCATGGCTTGAAAATAAAGTTCTGTAGGAAATATTACAATTTGTTTCTTTTCCTCAAGTAGGAAACTCTTTTTTTTGGAAAATCTACTCGCTTTTTTTTCCCCCTTTTTTTGCTCAAATTTTATCATTATTATTATTTTTTTTTTTTAAAGAAGAAAAATGCTAGGGGAGGATGGAGTTCCCAGATAATTTCGGGTCACTTGCCGACACTCCTTTTTTTTTTTTTTTTTTTTTTTTTTGTGTGTGGCTGAATCACTTGTTTTGTCCTTTGTTGTAGCCGACCATTTCAATTTTCATGTTATCTATTCCTCTATGAAAATGGGCTCCGCCAATGAGATTCCTCTTCCCCTCAAAAGAATACATCATGCACGTCTCTTAAAAAAAACAAAAAGAAAAAAAAATTAAACGAATATGATGAAGTAAAAGCCAAGTAGATTCTCTTTGATAAAGCCAAATTCCTTTTTGAGGCGTCCATCTCTTTTGTTGTCGTTTTTTTTTATTGATTTATTTATTTTTTAACTTGAGAGACTTTAGGAATATGGACTATGGAGCATTGGCACTGTTTCTTATGCTTTTTATTAGTAACTCTTCTCTCTGTTCCTAGTTGTGAATCTTGGGTTTAAATCACGTGAGTTTTAAACTGTGGTTTAAACTTGCGTATAAATCTGATAGCTCAAGAGGGATTTGGGTTTAAAAATCCTTTTATTTTGAGAGTTTTAAACGTAGTATTAAGGGTTCAAACATTTTTTTTACTTTTTGCAAAATAAATACGGGTTTGAACTTAGGTTCAAATCTCTTGAATCTTCCAACCAAACGACATTGAATTTTTCACAATCAGGAAGATGTTTATTGTTCTCTATTTATTGATCATATGTATTGGCTATATTGCCAAGATCTTCCTTCTTCTTCATCCATCAAGAATTGATTAAAAGAAAAAGAAAAAAGATACAAAAGAGAGAAATAGAAAGAGTATACATTATCAACTTGGACAATACAACTGACAGAAAGCAGAAAGATTCCATGAAGCATCATAACCATCATATGCATTCTCCACATGCTCGTTCACTCCATTCATTGCGTACAATGAAGCTGATATCTGCCTTTCTAAACTCACACGTCCAAATTCTGTCAACTCCAACTCTGTTGCACTAGATGTTGATGATGATGCTTCAATGTTAACGCCTCTTGTTAGCTCCATCCCTTGGTCAGCTATTGGAAACTGATCGAACCCGATTGGGAAAGGCCATGAGTGATCGAAACGAGGCGTGCCCGGATGAAGTTCCTCGATGCAGTTGCTCATATCCGGCTTATATGCACCATCAAAGATCATATTATTATTAGGGTTTTTGAAAAGAGACAAGGAAGTGTAGTTTGCTGTCAAGTTAGAAATTTGGTTGGTGTTGTAATGAGAGAGGACGGAAGTGGGATTGGGACAAATAGTAGTACAAGTGGGACTAATTCTAGTGCTAGCTCTAATATTTGGGGTGGTTTGTTTTAAACTCTTTTTGCGGTTGAGGAGGTTTTCGATCTTCAAAGAGAGCTGAGAATCGGTCGGACCACGGTTGGCGAAGTTGGTTCGGGTGTTTGAGCCGCGAAGAAGACAGGCAGCCTCGTCATAGGCTCGAGCGGCTTCTTCAGCAGTGTCAAAGGTTCCAAGCCACATCCTTATCTTCCTTGTTGTGTCCTTGATTTCCGCCACCCATTTTCCTGAGGGCCTCTGTCTCACCCCGACGAACTTGTTGCTCTTTTTGTTGTTTGCCCTTTCCTTGAACTTGCTCTTCTTGTTAGCTAAGACCCCTTTTTGCTGCTTTGGAACTAGAAGCTCCATTTGCAACAAAAATTTTATGAAGAATTTTGGATGCACCAAAATGAGAGAAGAGACCTTGGTTTTTATAGTAAGACGAGAGAAGAAATTTGAGACCCTTTAGTGGGCAGCTCGTTTTCATCAATTTCTTAATCTTGTCCACATGTCAGGTCTAGCTAATTGCCTTTTTGAAGTTGTTCTGACTTTCCAATGTTGTGTTGATGGCCAAATCATAGTTGGGTTTTGGACATGTTTATTTGAGACATGCGAGCCATTTTCTTGTGCATTGTTTTTCCAACATTATTAGTTATTACATAACCTTGTGAATGTGTGTGTATTTTTTTATTGTTCTTGGGCAGGACTGAGTAGTTGTCTTCATCTTCACTGAGTCAACGGAAGACGAGAGCATGAAAACAACATTTGTTGACGGCACGACGGCACGACACTTGTAGTTCCATCTTTGCAAGTCAGAGGCTGAATCCTTCCAAAAAGAAAACGAAAGAAGGATATTTATCCAGCTTCTTTAAGGGTATCTATATAAATGGACTTACATTATATATTATAATGCCATCTAAAAATGGAGAGAAAAGGGAAAAAAAAAATAATAAAGATTGAGAGAGCTTATGGTATCTTTTATTTATATATTATATGCTAATTAACGACTATAAATAGATTCTGCACAAGTAAACTACCTAAATTTGGGGAGTTTGCATCCAGAATATCCGTTGGCTATTGATATTGATTTTGTGCTTGAGAATACTAATCCTCTCGTGAGTTAAAAAAAATTTATTAATGTCTCTCTTTACTCGAGAGAAGAAAAAACAGAAACAAAAAATAAAAAATGACTTATTATTTTTCATTTCTCTCTCATTTTACACTAAATTAAAAAATCATTTTCATTTCCATTTTTTATCTTTAATTGTGTCAAAAACTGTCTCTCTCCCATTTTCTTTTTTTTTTTGAAAAATATAAAAAACAAAAACAAAAACAACTCTAAACACAGCCAACATTTCCTTTCCCCATTCTCTACATGTGGAGCCCCCGATGCCCAACTTTGTAAGTAAACACTAATATATGAAAAACGGAATGACTCCTAAATTTTTCTTTCCCTTTGCAAAGTAAAAGTGCCCTTAGAATAGGAAGATTAAGAACCTGTTTGGTTCATAAATTTAAATAACAATTCAAATTGTGTTAGAAAATCTGCAATAAAAAAATTTAAACAGTAATTTAAACTTATAAAACAAATGCAAGGTAAAACTCAAGAATTCAACTTGGGCGGTACTATCGTCATGTTAAACAGCAACCACAACACAACACGCTGTGAGAAGTTAGGGTGGTAGACAAATCAAAGTGATTATCTGACAACTATAAGTTCAGATAATAAAATTCAAGGGGAAAATTTAATTTGTCCAAAATAATATCGTTAACAAATTTCTCAAAATGTATGTATATAGGAAAAACACAATTGGGAAACAAAACTGCTACAAGCATTGCCTCACTGACAACCCTCAAACCTCAAGCACCCACCAAAAAAATAAAACCACTCGGCAAACCACCATAAACTAACCTTCTTTTCCTCTGTACTCAAAACCGCACTATATATATTAAAATAAAATTTAAAAAAGAAAAAAAAAGAAAAAAAAAAAAAAACACTTGTATACACATCCTACAAAAAAAGGATCATTCCAATCGCATTGATGACTTCCAAGCAATGATGCCGTCTTGCAGTAAAACATTATGCAGAAACGAATGATGGGGAACCATCTTATGCAAAGAATGGGTGATAATATAATTGACACACAATACAACAGCCAAAGGTATAATCGAAACCTGCAGCAACCGAGAGTTGAGATACTATGAGGAGAGAATAGATTGCAGTGCAAGCTGTTGCTGAGGTTGTAAAGAGGACCAAGTCGACGCCAAGGTCGCCGGTGGTAAAGTTTGCTGAAGCTGCCTTAGTAGATTAATCATTCTGCTTGCAGTTTGTTCTGTTGCTAAATCTTTACGCGCACACAAAACCTACAAGAATAATCACTCATTAGATAAGATGCTTTCAAGCTAACTTGCAATATCTTCAGTAATTCATGTCACGTCGTTTAATCAATTTAACTATTCTGAATCAGAACTCAATGGCAGTATTGGCTATAACGTCCAATTACATTCAACTATCATCGGAAATTGCAAACACAAAGTAATAACATAAAAAGTAAAAAATAAAAATAAATCTCTAAAAGAAATGCATGACCAGTGCAGCAATGTATTTCATGCCAATGAAAAAGTTCGGCATCTGAGTACAAAAATCCTTGTCCAATTCGTGCTGAGATTTTGTGCCAAATACTAACACGTGCCTTGGTGCCAAACACGGAACTAGGAACTTAGGTATTGCCCATTTTGACATCTTCTAGATTTATCAGTATTTTTAGTAACAACTCTGAAACATGGCATTTTGAAACCATGAGTTGCAAACTGTAGCCTCGTCAATGGTTCGAAATGCAGATGGCTACATTGGTGATCACGATAAATTCCGAGTGAAGTTTATCATGCTGAGCGAACATGTGGACTCAAGTATATTTCTTTACGAGTAAAGTGGTGCAAAACTCATAAAAAAATCTCAGATTTCGAAATTTAAGCTGCTTTATGAATACAAATCACACACTAACCTCTGCAAAAACTGCAACTATCTTGGGAAGATATTGATTGTTAGGACCCAAAAGTTCCCGGTCTGACCTGTAGATGGATAACAAGAATGGATGTAAAAATGTTAGGTATTGTATTCCAAAGGAAAAACAAACCAGAAAGGAAAACGATAATAAAAATGTCGGAAGTATTAGATATTTGATGCACTGACCTTTCTACCATTGAACACAACTGGTCATGAACAACTTTCGCCTCAATTAAGTCACCTTTTATAGGCAAGCAATTCAACCACGCAGGAACCACCTGTCAAATACACATCATATGTATCAGAACACACACATGAAGAACACAGATCTACACGCGAGTGCTCAAGGAATGTTTGGAAG